>JALPQI010021962.1:0-18524 GCA_025490895.1 Thaumatotibia leucotreta
ACGACATTCGTTTTCAAACATTGATTATGTTGATTATTTACATCATTCTAGCAAATTTTCTAGGTTTTATTTTTGTAATCAGGAACCGTCGACACTCAAATGTATGTTTTTTATTGTCATATCCAAAAATATGTTAACGATTGTGATACTTTGTGTATCGAACATACTTTGACTTTCGCGTATCTATTTTTTATTTGTATTTTATTTATTTCAGTACATCCACATCATATGTATTACACATTACACAATAATATTAATAGTTCTAAGTACTTAGTCTGATACAGTATGACAATTAAGGAGTACGAGTACATAACACTCTCCAAGCATGATTCTGGAAATGAGATCATAAAAAAAAATATTAACTAATACTAAAACTATTGTATACATAATTTACCTACAATAGTGCCAATATCCCGAAAATACATATTTAATTAAATTTTAAACACACCTAAAACTAGAATATAAATAAATATAACTGAATATTAAGTTGGCAGTAATTTGGTTTTAAATACTGATAGATGGTCATGAAAGATGTCAATGAAATTTTTGTGAGCGGCAAGACTGTTGTAGCTCGCACAAATTCGTACCACAGGGGCTTGTCGACCAAGATTTGTCCTGGTTACTGGTATGGAAAAGGGTTTAGGGATTGGCCGTCGTGGGTGGTTGTAGGGAGTGGTGAAGGAGATTTTTTCAAGTAGATTACTCCATTTTACCTTTCCGTTTACTACTTTGTGCAGGAAGCACAGGTCTAACATTTGACGCCGGTCCCGCAGGCTCTACATCTACACATAAAATATTGTCTTAGGTTTAGTACCTGTAAGGATAGTTGTAAGTGAAGTGTTAAATAAAATAAAATAAAAATCCAATCTCAAAATGCAACGTGAATTTACAAAGGTGTTAAAAACTACATTCGATATAAAACGTTTTATACCCCTGGAATGTCACTTTAACATTGACTTTGTAATGTCATGTCATTGTCATAGATTGTTTACATTTTTGATCTCGAATTCCATTTCAGAGCTTAGGGCTAAACTGTCATGTCGTTTAGAAAAAAAAATTGTTACATTATTACTAATCATAAGTAGATTTTTAGGAAAGACTTATTATCTCTGTAATTAATTATTGAAAGATATACTTTTGTATCGGCATAAATTAAATTCTTGCATCAATTCTAATGAAAAAACTAGTAAACCGTCAAAACATATCAATTTGGATCATTTAGTATGGGATCATAGTAACCACCACACAAATACAATACACATAGAAAAAACAAATAACTAAAGATGTACTTAACCGATTTTTATTATTTACGTGCTTTTAGGTGGGCTATTTCCAGTTTATAGTAAATATAAGTGGTATCAAAGTATTAATTCCATTCTCAACAATATAACTTTGATCGCGTTGTATTTATTTTATATTTGTTAACTAAAGGTACCACATTTTTTTATATAGCAGGTTGATTCTTGAAGAAAACCGATAATTAAATCTGAATTTTAAACTAGTGCGTCCGTTAAAGTCATCAAAATATGTAACCAAATTTAAAATTAATCAAAGTAACCCCGGTTTACGGTACCTATAAACATGTTCTGACAATATGTAAGTAAAGAAACAGTAAGAAAAAGTTTTGTCTGGTTCAGTTTTGTTAAAAAAACAGTATTTCTATGTTTAAGACATGTTTTATGTATGATTTAAATGAAATAACTGCTTGTTTTTTTGTATTTGTGGCCTTTGATGGAAATAAAATATTCAGAGTTAATGTTATTTTTTTATGCAAAACGGACGTATACGCTCATAAAAGCTTGCACAGCACATATTACTTTCTAATAACCAAACACATCAAAAGAGGGTTAAAATACCTACAAATTGATATATAACACATATAATAATAATGCTGTAAAAAAAATTTGTGAACAAAAAACGAATACAAAATCTTTAAACAGCTCCCCTGTAAAAAGTAATTTTTTGACTTGTGTCGCTTTTGTATTTAATGGACGAAATATTTAAAAATAGAAAAAAATACAGAGAAGGAGCAAAAGGAGTTCCGATTCTGATTCGCGACTCATGAATTAAGCGGGTAAGATTATTAAAATAATAAATAAAGATTAGACAATTATTTTAATTACGAAATGGTTCCATCTACTTATAAATAAATAAACAATGCGTGTCAAATGTTCATTCTTAGAAATCGGGGAAACTTTATACAGATAGATACGAATATGATAATAGGTTTCTCTGCGAGATCGCATCAGGAATGACGAGATCCGCAGAAGAACGAAAGTGACTGACATAGCCCGAAGAAACGCCAGATTGAAGTGGCAGTGGGCTGGCCATATTGCCCGGAGGACCGATGACCGGTGGGGTCGGCGTGTTCTCGAGTGGCGACCACGCACTGGACGGCGCAGCGTAGGAATGCCCCACACAAGATGGAGCGACGACCTGGTAAAGGTTGCGGGTGTCCAATGGATGCGGACAGCTCACGACCGATCTTTGTGGAACTCTCTGGGGGAAGCCTATGTCCAGCAGTGGACGTCAATTGGCTGATGATGATGATGATGATGATGATGATGATGATAATTTAGATATATCTACCTAATTTAATACGATCTACAAAAAATAAACTTTCCGCCCTCTTCAAATACACTGATAAAACTAAACATAACACGTTAAAACTGCTACAAATCGGCCGCGTGAACCGTGGATACACCAAACAATTCAACATGTCAAGACGTGCGTCTCACGACTACTCCGCACGCGCGCACGCCGGCGGCGCGAGTTGCGATTATACCATTACATTATTTCATATTGTCAACAAATAAAAAACAAGTTTCTTTAAGAATAAAATATACGAAGTTACCTTCTTAAAGAATATACGAAGAAAATATTTCTTTAAGAAGGTAACTTCTTGAATTCGTTCTGCATTAATCCATCCAAAATGATACACAACGCACTCAAAATGCCAGTTCTCTGATTGATGTCTAGAAATACTGTGAGAAGTGAAAACAGTATACAAAAATGGCAGTTTATAGGTAATCTAAACCACTCATAAACCAGTTTATTTCTCGACTAGGAAGTTTGGTTTGCAACCAGTAAAAATAGTCTTGTCATTTACTAGAGCTATACTACAGATTATTCTTTAGAAAGTTTGTTTTAAAGAAATCATTTTTCTAGACAAGTTTAACTAGACGCCATTTTTACTGCCTAATATTTTGTGAAATTATTGTAGCGAACTATTTTTTGGCTTGTTTTTGTACTTTTATTAATATATTCTCTGTAACAAATCGTCCTATACTTTTTAATATACTATATTATGAATAAAACAAATGGCTTAAACATACAAACACAATAATTTTTTTTTTTAATATTTTTATATTTGGTTAAAATTTTATTAAATGTTACATTTCAAGCGGGCGCTCTTATTTAAAGAGAGTTTTACACAAATTCAGCGAGAGACTTTCATCCGCACCAAGTTTTGCAAGTATAAGTATCAGTATTAGCCGATGAAAACAAGGCGCATGAAATAAGAAGTTAGAAATTTGTCACGCCATTTTGTAATATTACCTTAGCATTATTCTTTTGAGATATGCGCCATTATACGTATCGTTGTCTATTTCTATTAAAATTTTTCTTAAGGTTGGCAGGGTTGAGTTAATTTAGTTTTAAAACTTCTCAGGTAAATACTTCTGTTTAGCTCTCAAGCTTATCTATTAACCATCTACTAGTGCATATCGTGGTCTATAAATAGTATAGAAAGACTCTAGAAGAATGCCTTAAGACTATTTGAAAATGTTTAATTCTTAACTCTGTCTATTCGTGGTTTCTAGAGGGAGACTTATGAATAGTTACAAGGTTGTGCCCACTTTACTATAGACTATCTATAAGCGTTATTGAAGATAGCTTGGGGGCAATGTTACTCTTATGGTAGACAATCAAATCGAAGTCTATTAGATATCTAATATCCCCTTTTTAGATTCGCTTTTGTTACTTGGGTATTTCTGTGGGAAGGCCCCCCACAAGATGGAGCCACGACCTGGTAAAGGTTGCGGGTGTTCAATGGATGCGGACAGCTCACGACCGATCTTTGTGGAACTCTCTGGGGAGGCCTATGTCCAGCAGTGGATGTCAATTTTCTGATGATGATGATGATGATATTTCTGTCGCATACAAAATAAAATATGCAATGTGTTACCATGACCCTGGCTTTCACGACTATAGGTAATCATATGCATTACTAGCAATCCTTTTCAAGTAGGTATTAACATTTGACAAGTATTTAAATTTAAATTGACCGTGCAAAAATGATGTATTTTCCTCCGAACGAGCAATGTGACGCGTGTACTGCTTACTTGTCAAATGTTGCGAGTGGCTGCAATCTGTTATTGTCAAGTGCAAATTAACGAATAATTTTGAAGTACATTGCGTACTTTTGAAGTACATGTGGGTCCTGAAATATCACCAATTATCACCATGGGGGATGGGGGGGGTCTAAAATAGGCCAAAATCGTATGACGTGATTAATGGACAAGCCCTTGGTGGTAATACAAGGTGTCCAATAAGGATGTTGGGCATTTTAAATTTGAATAAAAAAAAACTACATGTAATCAAACATTTATTTTGCTTTTAATTATATTAATAGAATATGCAAAATCATTTTGAAAAGATAATGTTATCTAAATGATGACCATGACGCTGCCGGCACTTTTCTAATGTTGAACGAAAATTTGTGATGACACGCTGACACGTTGCTCTCGATATTGCTGCCATTTCTGACTTGATGTTTTGTTTCAATTGCAGGATTATTCTCGTACACCTTACTTTTTAACGTACCCCCATAAAAAATAGTCCAGAGGGCTAAGGTCGGGGCTTCTGGGAGGCCAGTTAATGTCACCTCCACGTGAAATAGGGAATAATTAATTTACAGCTTCCATTGATTGCGGGTTGCGACGAATCGACTCCTTAACTTCGTCGATTGTTTGTTGGTCACGGACTGATCGAGGGCGACCAGAGTTTTGGATTTTTACCGTCGTATCAGTATTTTTGAAAACTTGGATCCATTTTCGATTGCTATTCCCACTTGGTGCATTGCGTGTACGGTATTCTGCACGATACAAGCGTTGCACAGCCACTATTGAATTATTGTTTTGGTAAAACGCTTGGACGCAAAAAGCACGATGTGACCCCGGGTACTGATCCACTGTGACTAAAACTCCAGAATATGGCGGAATTTTTGATGTACCTTCAACTACCCTCCGCCCAAAAAATAAAAACTTTGAACTAAAACAAATACCGAACACTCTTTTTGGACACCTTGTATTTTAAACTTAAGATCTCCGAATCTCTATATTATAGTGGCACATTGCACGTAGAACCGATGGCCGACTGATGAAGGTCGCAGGAATCCACTGGATGCGGGTGGCGCAAGACCGGTCATTGTGGCAATCTCTGGGGGAGGCCTACCTTCAGCAGTTGACGTCTTTCGGCTGATGATGAAGTTTTAGCTCTCTCGTGTTTCAGAAAATTTGATTAAGTGGTGAATTTAATAAAATCTGAATATCATAAATCATAAACGAGGCAATTAATTGGGCAAAGTGATGGATAAACTCTTTTCATCACACTTGCTGTCTAAGCGCGCCATTGCTTGCGCGCGTAGCGGGAGTAATAGAAAAGTGAAATTCCCTAGGGAGTAATAAAAATCTCAGTACGTCATTTAATAATATTTATGTCTTAAAACTTTTTTTTTTCGGCAAGTGTGATGAAAAACATTGTATGCATCACGGTCGGTAAGCGGAATACTAACTCGAGTCATAAAAGCCCTCCGCCTAACGGCGTCGGGCTTCTAACACTCTCGTTAGTAATTCCGTACTTACCTCCCTTGATGCACAATGTACTATTGTAATGAAAATTATATTAAGACTGCATTTCATTTCTCACCTTGGTATTAATCGTTTATTGTGGTACTTAAGTGCAATAACTAAGTGTACGGGAAAACTTTTTTTCGGCGAGGGTGAAAGTTGGAGCCCGAGTGAAACGAGGGCGACAATCATCAGAGTTAAAAAAAAGTTTTTGCACGTGTAAGGGACGACTTTTTTCATAACAAGTGCGTCAAAAAGGGAAATTACCGCGCGCGAAGCTTGCGCAAAGTTCGTTTTTGCGCACTAGTTAGGAAAACGTATTTTTTCGTTTATTTTATCTGAGTGTACGTCACGTAACGTACTAACACCTATATTTTGAACGTATTTTCTTAAGTCTCTAATATGTGCACAGAAAATAAATAATATATTCAAGCACAGAGTCTATCTATAATCCCTGATTCAAGTATCAAAATTCTTAATACTCGTAACACAAAGTGTGATGCAAAGACCATCCGAGGATTTTTGGAATTTCTCAAAAATGTAAGTAAAATTTCAACTCAAGTATATAAATATAGTAAAAGACGAGAACGGGAAATGTATTTCGCTTTTTCGCTTCTACATACTGCGACACTAATCATGTGCTTAGCCAAACAATTCAAGCTGCTTATGTCGATTATCGAGATAAAAATGAAAAAAAAAATTGACACTCGTCCTAATTAAAATTTCTTAAGCTCACAATCTGTTCAAGTAAATTTAATAACATAAATGCTTTGTTGGGATTATGCCAATTTACTCAAGATGTTTTCCTGAAGGAAAACGCAATCCGCCAATGCAAAAAGAATAAGATGAAAAGAAATGTAAGTACAGTCGAAGACAAAATAAGGGGTATACAAAAACGTTCAAAAATATGTCCCAGTGCACTCTAATTCTGTGTAATAAGAACGTCGTAACATATTTATGAACGGATTCTTTCGATACTTATTTTTGCACTTGACTGTACATGCATGTTGTTTAGTGTTGCTTGAGCTCTTTTGTCAGATTTCTT
Source organism: Thaumatotibia leucotreta (assembly GCA_025490895.1). Lineage (NCBI taxonomy): Eukaryota > Metazoa > Arthropoda > Insecta > Lepidoptera > Tortricidae > Thaumatotibia > Thaumatotibia leucotreta. Next base: position 6,895 of record JALPQI010021962.1, read on the forward strand.
ACTTGCGTCGTTTTCAATCTAAGTCTACCACATAGATATGTATACCGTTTGCCAGTAAAAAAAATGTATACAAAGATGACTGACTTTCAATAGCATTGTTGTCGTTGACACATCGGGAAATGCGTTCGTAGTCTTAGTTTTACTGAAAATGTATATGAACTCAAGGTTTAAGGTTTTATAGTGATGATAAGACCAAGATCGTGTTCTGAAAGTGCGTGATTATGAAATAATGAAAGGTTTGTTTTTATTCTTTGGTTTCTATTGGGGCACGGTATAGTTGATACAGGTTTAATTTAACATTAAGTAGAAATATAAATATTTTCATTACAGCCTGTGCTGGTGACTTGGGGTTTTTCACCTATTCCAAAATATGGCTGACTTTTAATAGGTTCCTAGCTGCGACCATATATAACATGGACGTCTAACGCCGGCTCAAAAATGCCTCCAAGAACAATTGTTCAATTGTGCCAAGATGGTCAAGATATAGCGCTTTTCTTAACACCGCGCATATGTCGGCGCAACACCTTTGACAAATGCACAATGAATTTAGCCAATCAAAACTTTGATGGACCAATCACAACTATTTTTAAATAGCGGTTTAAGTTTTTATAGGTTGATATTGAAATTCATTACCGTGAAGCTTTGAAGACGGGGTGACACATGTCAACTAAAATTCAGGACCGTTTTTGAAAGGCAATTGAGTATAGCGTGCGGCCTCCATGTTTTATTTGTTCGTAGGTACCTACCTAGTACCTATATGTGGATATTAGTTGTCTTTTGTAGATTTATATATTTTTATAAGGTTTAAGGCTTTAAGTTGGTGATAAAACCAAGATCGTATTCTGAAAGTGCGTGATTATGAAATAATGCAAGGTTTTGTTTTTTTTTCTTTTTCTACTTGTACAGGGAATACCTCAAGACACCCATGTATTTATAAAATATTAATAATAGTACGGTTGGAGTGCTTGCAATGACAACTCTTTGACAATTTACTTAACGAGGAAAGGCGTCTAGACAGCAAACGTACGGGCCGTAGGAAGTGACTTGTAAAACTAATTGAATTCGTGGGGCGGGTAATTGGGTTCTATTCCGATCGCGGCCATACATGGCGCTTTCCCTATCGGGATACGACGTAAACAAATCTAGTTACTTAATTTGGTAAAATCGTATTAACGTACTTTATACAGTATGTTAATATCACGCAGGCTTTTATTGAACCCGAGGATTGAGATGCAATTTCTTAGCCAAACCAGCATTATGCCGCTAAAATAGTAGGTATATTACGACACAAGTGCGAAAAACAATAAATTCGAAACGAGTGGCGATGTTTTAAATCGACACGAGTTACGAATTTCGTTTTTGCACGTGTCTCGTACGACGTTTTTTAGTGCAGATGGCCCTCCGAAGTTTTGGACCTGACGTAAAAGGACACGCTTCTCGCACTAGAGCCTGAAAAAGGCACCATCTGTAATCTGTACTAAAAATTATAATTTTAAACGTTATTAATTTTTAAGAACAGTTCAGTGAGAAGCTACTTCAAAATTAATCGTTAATTAGCGCTCGACAATAACAGTCCGCAACCACTCGCAGGTTTTGACAACTAAGCCGGACACGCGTTACATTGATCGTTCGAAAAGGAAATAAAATTATTTGTACTTACAGTTAATTTAAATATTTGTCAACTCTTAATACTTCAAAACGATTGCCAGTTATGCGTACCTATTATTACTCATTTTCGTAAAAGCCTGGGTCATGGTAACACACTGTATAAAAGATCCTGTTAGCAATCTAGTGCAGCATGGGCGACATCTAGGCGATCGCGCCGGAACTGCATCGGCTACAGTGGCGCCATCTGCCGCATACAAGTGAAGTGCCTTCTTGAAGTGGTAGTGGTAGCACCGGAGGGGCGAAGTTAATAAAAGGGCCGACATAGGCGTCGGAGACCTCTTTTTTGACTTCGAACTTCGATGGGCAAGCATAGGGGGATACTTGTGTTTAACCCTTAAATCGACAACGACACTTTTTTTGAAAAAATACATTAAACTATAGTTTTTATGCCTATTTATATGATTTTAAATAACAGAAAATTAATAAAAAAAATCGCTTATGGATAGTTTTTTAGAAATCATATGTCAAGTATGTTGCACGTTGCCAACTATGCAGTGAATAGGTATTGGGCTTGAACGTCCAGTATTTTTGCCATTGCCAATTGTACGGTTAATTTAGTTTATTATATTTTTAATTTTTTTTTACATATATTATATGAAACAAGATATTTTATGTCAAAATCCTTATTAAAAAACTTATAATTTTAATAAGTAAGTAGTAATATCTTAGAACCTGTGGACTACAAATGAAAAAAAAAGGGACACTGAAATTCAAGGCTGACGTAGAATAATGTAAGTTTTTATAAATGGTAAATATAAATTCTCGTGGTTCTATGTCAGCCTTTGATTTCAGTGTATCTTTTTTCCATTTGTAGTTCACAGGTTCTACGATTAAGGTTCACAATTTAGTAAAATCAATGCATTTAGAGCGGCTTAGTTTACTTGGCTCATGGCATAATCAACAGCGATGTCCGAAACCGAATGATGTCCTTATCATACGGGAAGCAAAACTTTTTTCAGATTGACTTTTGTTTACATGTTTGTTGGACTTAAATAAAATAAATTAAGTCACTCTAATGAAAAATCAATACTGGGAGTCACTGAAAATATGCTGTTTTCTGTACTGCTGTGCAGCATCTTCCTCGTCTGAGTTTTCGGCATCTAGGAAACTTTTTTTGGACTTGAAATCACACAGCTTTATTAGAAATACATTACATAAAAATAATATATAAAATAAATAATAATTCTTTGATATATTGGGCAGCAAATGCTCATTGAGTGCGAAGATCTATTTCGGTATTAGTACCTACCTCGTTATGAGTAGTATGTAAAAAAATGGCCATATAGCGATATTATGATATAGATGTTATTGCAGGTCACTTAGTACTGGTTTTTACATAAAAAGTGTCCCATTTTCATTTAATTTGAGTGGTTTTACTCGAAATTATAATGTGTTGATGAAGCACGGCAACACTGGCAACGAGAAAAATACTGGACATAGTTAAAACACCGTATCATTGGCAACGGGAAAAATACTGGACATAGCAACAACAACATAAAACATGGCGTAGTTGCCAACGGGAAAAATACTAGACATTCTACTTTGCAAGTAATAAACTCATTGATGAACTGTGTTAGAAGTTTCAAGTAAACAGAAATATGTACTTCAAGTATTTAGTTAAATAGATGTGCAAATTAAACAATACCTTATCATACAAAATTACGAAAAAAAAAAATTGTTAACGTTAGGCCGGGCGACGTGTCCTTCCCAATTGGGTATCTTGGCGGCGATTTATGACAAACTAGCGTTTTTGTTGGCTCGACACATTTTTTTTCAGAATAATAATCATTATGCAATACACTTACACTGCTTAGTTTTCGCTTCAGCGTTTTGGTTTCTTGTGTAGATTTTTGTATTTGGGATGTCTAGTATTTTACCCGGTATCGAATTAAGGGTTAAAGTCGTTAAAGATAATAATTGTAAACTATTGTGATTAAAATAAATTTATAGTCGTTTACACTTGTTTACGTTACACTTTACCTGCCTCAATAGCTCTGTAGATTTTATCAGAAGAGGGGATAATATAATCAACGCCCACCATGGGTAAACGGAAACGGTCGAAGCGTGCACGTGCACGTTCGACTTCTACTTCGAGCAGCAGCACTGGACGGACGAGAACTCCGTCACCTCCACCGAAACGAAAAAGCAAGGATAAGAAGAAAACAAAGGTATCACGTAAAGCTGATACCGCGACTGTGAGTACAGAAAAAGCTTCTACTGTTCTGAATAATATTATACCAGAATTTGATCCCTTGCGAGATGATGTTGGTGCTTGGCTTAATATTATAAAATCTTACACTGAAACTTTTGCATGGTCGGATGAGGTGGTTAGATATCAGGCTCTCAACAAATTAAAAGGGTCCGCTAAGACCTGGTACGATTCATTATTGCGTACAGAGCAACAATGGCCTTCTTGGCGCTGGGCGGATTGGCGTCGAAAACTAGCTTCTAGCTTTCAGATTAGGCGCGATATGTTTCAGCTGTTAAAAGAAATAGTGGAAAAGAGACCAAATGACAACCAATCACTTTACGAGTTCTATTTCGATCAAAAAAGTAAAATAGATAGGCTATCACTCAATTTCACGGAAATGGATATAATATCAATAATTGTTGGCAATATCGGTGATTCTGGAATAGGGGCTGATGCCCCTCAATTGATATTGAGGCCAGTAACTTCACGACATGTGATAGCTTAGCTAGTTTTCTCCATGGACGAACATACAAGTCTAGAAATACTAGAACAATTTAGTTCTAATATACGCGATGGAAAAGGCCAGCTAAGCGGACATTTACCCCCAACACAACCTAATAGTACTGCCAAAGCGTCTGGGGGAGGCCCAAGTCAGGTTGCTACTTCCAATATCAGCCAGGTTAATAACCAAGCCCCCCGAAAACCAATCGAGTGTTATTTATGTGGTGGTAATCATAAAAAATCTAACTGTGAGAAGTTAAATCGCAAGTGTGAGTTCTGTGGTAAACGGGGGCATGATGAATCCATGTGTTTTCATAAAAAGAATACAGTTAAGCCAGAAAAATCGGAAGAAACTAAATTCGTTTCTACCCCAAATACCCGTGATAAATTTATCAAAAAGATACACACTAATTATTTTAGTTATGACGCCTTTATTGACATGGGGAGTAGTTGTTCGTTAATTTCACAATCATTGGTGGACAAGTACTCTCTTCAATGTGATTCATTACCTGCCCCCAAACCACTGCAAGGATTTACAAAGGGAAATGTAAAATGCGTTAATCAAATGGTGCATCTCGATTTTAAATTAGATTCGGTGTTTTTAAAGAATATTGTGTTTTACGTAATGGATGATTTGGCTGATAATGAATTGTTAATTGGCAGAAACGTAACTGAGCGCCGAGACTTGGTATATTCGCGAGTAGGAAACCGCCTCCAGTTTGATTACGCAGAAACATTCACAGAGTTTTGTAATAATGTCGCGGAGTTAAAACTGGACGCGGATTCGCATCAAAATGAATTGACAGCACTCTTTAGGCGTTTTGAGGACTGTGTTGCCTCTAGTACTAAGGAATTGGGAAAGGTCGTAAATCATAAGATGGTTATTGAGGTTACTAGCCCGCAACCTATTCAATGCAGACCCTTTAGGGCGTCGCACAGTGATCGAAAGATTATTAGAGAAATGGTAAATGAGCTGTTAGAGAATAATATAATCTGTGAAAGCAACTCTCCGTTTGCGAGCCCCGCGCTATTGGTAATTAAGAAAAACGGAGAAAAAAGGCTCTGCATTGACTACAGGCAATTAAATAAAGTAACAGTTAAGAACAAATACCCAATGCCGCGTATCGAAGATCTCGTGGATAGGCTTCAGGGTCATAAATGTTTTACTAGTTTGGATTTAAAGAGCGGTTATTATCAAATTCCGATGCACCCTGACTCGATAGATAAAGTAGCATTTATTACGGAGGACGGGCACTATTCCTGGCTCAGAGTCCCATTCGGTTTGGTCAATGCCCCGTCTGTGTTTCAACAAATGATGAATAAAGTCCTTGGAAATCTCAGATTTGAAAACGTGATACTGTATTTAGATGACGTGTATTTGGTAACGGAAACCGTAGAAGAAAATCTTGAACTGCTCGAAAAGGTTCTAAAAATATTTCGTGAAAACGGTTTGACTCTCAATCTTAAGAAATGTCACTTTTTCAAATCTGAAATTGAGTTCTTAGGTTATAAAATTAAGCCTAATTGTGTCATGCCCAATGAGTCTAAATTAGAAGCTGTAGAAAATTTCCCTGTTCCAAAGACCGTGCACCAACTTCGACAGTTTTTGGGTCTCATAAGTTATTTTAGAAAGTTTATAAAGAATTGTGCTATGATTTCTGCACCTTTGACAAAACTGTTGAAGAAGGATACGATTTGGGTATGGGACTCTTGCCACGAACAATCGTTTCAAACATTAAAACGTAAGCTAGCCTCAGACAGTGTTTTGACGATTTATGATCCGAATAAAGAACATATTTTATACACAGACGCTAGTCGGGAGGGGCTTGCAGGCATATTAATGCAGGTTACTGAAGAAGGCGAAAAAGCGGTGCATTACTATAGCCGACAAACCACAAACGATGAAAAAAAATATCACTCCTTTGAATTGGAGCTATTAGCTATTGTATCATCCCTTCAAAGATTCCGATTGTACCTTTTAGGGGCACCTTTTAAAGTTGTAACGGACTGCAACGCGGTTCGACACGCGTTAGCCAAAAAAGAGATTATTCCCCGGATAGCACGTTGGGTGTTATCGACTCAAGAATTCGCTTTCGAAATTACACACCGCGAAGGGTCGCGAATGCAACATGTAGACGCGTTAAGTCGCAACCCCGTGCCGTCCGGAGAAAAATCTGAGACTGAGATAGTTTTGTCCATAACCGAGGCTGATTGGTTGCTAAGCGTTCAGTTGCAGGACCCCGAACTAAAACGCATTAGGGCAATAATCGAGTCAGGAGATGCCGATAATAATAAAAACGTGTTTGCCAATTATGAAGTTTTAGGAGGCAAGGTTTACAGAAGAACGTCCCAAGGTCGCCGTTGGGTGGTCCCAAAAAACTGCATTTGGCAGATAATTAAGTGTAACCACGATGACCTGGGCCATTTTTCCGTCGACAAAACTATCGAACGTATAGGTTCTCAGTATTGGTTTCCTAGAATGAGACACGTGCTAAAGAAATACATTAGAAATTGTATTAACTGTCTATACTACAAGAAAAAGGGTGGCGCTAAAGAGGGTGAATTGTATCCGTTGCCGAAACATGCTAGACCATATCACACGCTGCATTTGGATCATTTGGGTCCTTTCATAAAAACTAAAAAGAAAAACCAGTACTTATTAGTGGCTGTTGATGCTTTCACAAAGTTCGTTTTTGTCTTTGCGGTAAAATCAACAAAAACATCATATGTTATACGAGAACTTGAAAGTCTGTCCAAAATGTTTGGAAATCCCAAACGCCTAATTACTGATGCCGGTTCTAGTTTTACCTCGAATGAATTTGCTCAATACTGTACTAATAAGAATATACACCTGCATACAGTAGCAACTGGTATGCCGCGGTCTAATGGACAAGTCGAACGTATGAACAAAACTATCCTTGATGCTTTAAGAACTCTAGGTACCAATTAGAGGTGTGCGCCACGCCGGCGCGGCGGCGCCGCGCCGCGGGACCCACGCCGCCGCCGCCGCCGAGGTTTTCAAAATCCACGCCGCGACAAAAAATTTACGGAATAAAATCATTTAAATTACGCGCCACGCTCATCATATTGACATTAAACAACAATATGCTTGCGAATATCGACAAGCGGTTCCCTTTGACCAAAAAGATTGTATGCGCAGCATTTCTGGATTGCAGATTTTCAGATATTGATACGCATCTACGAAAAAAATACACTACTTGGGCAGAATTCTTTCCAATTGTACAGATTTATTTTACAGAATTCCAAGTCTACACATTCCCAATACTACAGATTTATAAACATAATCCCAATACTTTAATATTCAACATTACGGTTGCCCATATCTACAAATTTTCAATAATACTGATTGATTCCATTGTATACAGATTCCATATTCTCTAGATTTCACGTCTACTGATTCCCAACTGTAATGCTTGTTTCACACACTTGCTTGTAAGTCGTAACGTAGGTCTCATTGAACCGCTTTTAGGCTTATAATCCTAGGTATTACTAGCTCTGTGTTTTTTCATTATATTATATTCTTCACATCGTCGATCCCACAGTGTCTGAAGACAAAAGTCTTTGATCAGTGCTTCCTACCCGTCATGACGCACGGAGCCGAAACGTGGACACTGACGGTACGACTGGTCGTACAAGTTCAAGGTCGCTCAACGAGCTATGGAAAGGGCAATGCTTGGCGTCTCTTTGCGGGATCGAATCAGAAATGAGGTTATCCGGCAGAGAACCAAAGTGATCGACTTAGACCACCGTGTTGGCAAGCTGAAGTGGCAGTGGGCTGGCCTTATTATCCGTAAAACCGACTGGCTAAACGAGTTCTTGAGTGCAGATCGCGTCTCGGCAAGCGTAGTGTAGGACACTCTCAGGCAAGGTGCAGCGTCGATTTGCGCAGGATGGCTGGCAGGAGCTGGATGCGAGCAGCCAAAGATCGAAAACGGTGGCGTGAAATTGGGGACGCCTATGTCCAGCAGTGGACTGCGATAGGCTGCTGATGATGATGGATGTTTTTTCATTATTTACGTTAGGCCACCATAGGAGGTTTAATGTCTATTAACTGATTCTATTAATTTCAGTGTTTGCAATTGATTATTTTTGTGCTTCTTGAATAAGATTAAGATATTTTTAGAGGAAAAAGGTGGAAGCTTTTAAAAAAATTGGAATTTGAAAATATTTGCTGTCGCTTTGCACGGCTTAGAAATAGACAACTGCAGCTTCGCCTCATAATACCTACGGAAAATTGGCGAAAACATGGTTTTGTGTTCCCTGTTTCTTCCTCCAAAAATAGACCAATTTGTAACAATTTTTTTAAGCATTTTAAGAAAGGTATTTCTCATGTCGGTATGTTTCCTCTTTTTGGACAGAATACGAAATATTTATTTATGAGTATATTAAACGCATTTAAAATTTGGCTTGCAGTTTTTGTAGGCTTGTAATAATAATAACGTCAAACAAAGAAAAATATACAAAAATAGATTTTATATTTAAAAAAATTTTTTCGTGTGTTTATACACCGATGTATGACTAGCAGTGTGGGCGATGATGGTACTATAAAGAGGTTGTAAAGCTGGGTACCTGTAGTATTTGAAATCATCATATATAATCTGCAGTACCTATTGGGAATTCGTGGTATTGGGAACCTAACTATAGTATTGGGAATCTGTAGTGTTGGGTATTTGTAGCATTTAAAATTCGTATTATTGGGAATATGTACAATCAGGAATGCATACTATTGACAATATCTGAAGTATTATCTCTTATCTGTAGTATTAGGAATCTGTAGTATTGGGAATCTGTAGACGACTCGATTCAGGCGTACTACTGCGTTTTTCGCGGTAGGGCCGCTGTGCGAGTTAATAAAATAATTTTCGTACGCGATAATAATTATGACAATTGCCGCATAAAATGCAATCTATAACTTTGTTTCGTGTTTATTTTTTGAATAATAAACTTGTCCTAAACAATATCTAAGTTTTTAATATCTTCTCATCCTTATATGTATGAACGTACAGGTAATAATTTGACCTTGACGCCGGCGTGGCGCCGCCACGCCGGCAAAATTTTGCGGCGCGCCGCCGCCGGCGATTTCTATGCCGGCGCACACCTCTAGTACCAATACGTCAGACGACAGATGGGACCAGTATGTAAAAATCTTACAGCAAGGTATAAATAGTACCGTTCACAAAACTACAAAAGCAGTACCGAGCGAAGTATTTTTCGGATATAGGTTACGTACTGATAGTGATAGCTTAACACCGGATTCTGATGAGAGCCTTATCGACATGACAAAGTTGCGTGAGAACGTAGATAGTAATATTAAGTCAAATGCACACTATCAGAAACAGAAGTTTGATCGGTCTCGAACTAAAGCACCATCATACAATGTGGGAGATCTAGTTATGATTATCATCCAAAGCCACAGCAATGAAGGGAAAAGCAAAAAACTGTTACCCGTATTCAAAGGCCCTTTTCAAGTCAGTAAGGTTATGGGAAATGACAGGTATGAGGTGACGGAGGTAATAGGTAGCGAGAGAAGTAATAAAAAATACACCGGTGTAACTGCCGCAGAAAACATGAAACGGTGGATCAATATTGATGATTGGGATATCAACTAAAGGTACCACAAAATTTTATATAGCTTACAAATAAAAACCGTGTTAGCAAGCGTTAAATATTTATTTTCAGACGTATATGTTTTTATCAATCAAAGCTTACATTCTACTAATTATCTAATATTTTTATAACTACCTGCTTTCTAGTACACTTTGAGTAATAAACCTTGATTAGAGTTCAGAGTTAAGATGAATACTTCAATGAATCTGTTACATGAATACCTAAACTGTATGTGGAGCCGTCGTGTAAGTGAATTGTAAAAATCAAGGTGGATACACGTAAAATCTTAAAAGTTGCTGGGCAAGCTTTTGAGTAGGTACCAACTGATTTGATCTTATGGCGAACGTGTTTAAGTGAGAAATCCTCTTTAAACATAGGCGGTCTTGAAAACAAAAACTTACACGATGACTTTCACTAAGGTAAAGGTCATGTATTATGTTTGAAGCCAGGGCTACCATAACTTGTTTGATAAGATATAATACTAATATAGAACTTCTGCACATGTTTCAGCATACATCTTAACTCGTGAGGCGTCTGGGGCATACGCCGGGCAGGACAGCCGTGTTAGCAATCTAGTGCAGCATGGGCGACATCTAGGCGATCGCGCCGGAACTGCATCGGCTACAGTGGCGCCATCTGCCGCGTACAAGTGAAGTGCCTTCTTGAAGTGGTAGTGGTAGCACCGGAGGGGCGAAGTTAATAAAAGGGCCGACATAGGCGTCGGAGACCTCTTTTTTGACTTCGAACTTCGATGGGCAAGCATAGGGGGATACTTGTGTTTAAAGATAATAATTGTAAACTATTGTGATTAAAATAAATTTATAGTCGTTTACACTTGTTTACGTTACACTTGACCTGCCTCAATAGCTCTGTAGATTTTAATCCCATCAGCAATTTTTCATCTGTAGCTGTAAAGTCCATTTCAAATACGAAGGCCTGATCCCACTTGACAAAGTCATTAGGCGTCAACAATAGGATCAGTGATAGCAAAAGAACCTGGCCAGAGCCTTTTGTGGCGTGATATCTTTTGTATACACCGGTGTACGACAGATGCCAATTTGTAGTGGACCAATTAAATGACAAAAATTTCGAGTGGCATCGGGCCTTCGTATTTGAAATGGACTATACCGTGAGCATGAGCACATGTCGCTCTAATACGCGAGTTTGAGCGGGATGGATAGAAAGTAAGCCTGTGTTAATAACGCGGTGGCAGCTCATTGTAAGCACACTGTTCCATAATAAAAACATACAATTAAGTAATTTCAGATTGAGAATATCATAGCTATGGAAGACTTGAATAGTTTAAAAAAAGCATTTGAAGGGTCCACGGAAAAAACATGGCCAATGCTTAAAAAAATCATGGCAAATTCACACCTTATTCTGTTAAAAGTAGGGTGGTTTTTCCTTCTGTAATTTGAATTGACTAGACATGTTCTTTCCGTGGATCCTTCATTTAACCCTTTAGGTGAGCAACATCTATTATAGTGTGTTTAGGTATTTAAATAAATGTAAACAGAATCTACCCTCCGAGATGGCTCCTTAAGCCAGTTGAGGGTAGATCAAAATATGACACGATTAAGTAAGGCAAGCAGGTCAAAGTCAAGTTGGCCAATAACGGTATTTGGTTGGTTAACCAATAAAT
>JALPQI010021963.1:0-15808 GCA_025490895.1 Thaumatotibia leucotreta
TAAAGAAAATTGTTCTCAATGGCGCATTGCATGATATTCTCATAATAATTTAATTTAAAATTATTTTGTGGGTGTTCTGTAACAAATAATAATAACGATTACCGATTAACGATGTCATGGCCTGTCAAAAATAATGTCGAAATGCGCCAGTTATTCGGGTCATCAAAACACCATTCACGATTGACGCGATGCCATCAATATCGATTACCGGCTTACCTACTTTACGGGGTATTTGGACGACTAATGCCTAAGTGGAGCGTTGATTGTGATATGGGTGACAGATATTGGACATGACATTTATCCCAGAGGCTCTAAAAACTGAATTTGAACTTTCATGGATTCGTCATTTAATTTTTTATTGTAGTCGATCGTTTCGTATCGCATATACCTACAGTTACGACGAAAAGCTTTTAGCTCAGTAATGAGTTGATGACCAAGTCACGAGTAAGTTTATTACAATAGCATAAAGACTAAGATAATTAATAAACACTAGATTATATGTGTCCAGTAAGACCTCGAGGAACGGGAATTATGAGAGATTGTCATCTATTAGGCTCTAACATGTCGAGCATTGGGACGTATCGTATCACCAATAATAACATGTAGAGCCCCAATTTTCGACACCCAGTCATTGTCATTGCTATGATTTTATTATTATAAATTTAATTTTTGGGATGTGTCGGGCATTTGCACATCTACGACTCTTAAGTATATTTCTTAAGAGAAGAAATACAGCACCTCTCACGGCAAAATAAGCTTCACTAAGCTTATTACGAGAGATGACTGAGCATTACTACGCTTAGCCCTGTTATTACCTAGAGCCATGCCTAGTAATATCTATACAACGTAACGAAAACGTAGGTATGTGCGACACACAAGGTCCACAATTAAGTGTCTAACATTATCATATCTGTGATGCCGACCCGCGTACGTTGTAAGCAGGTAAAGGTGAATACTGTATACTAAAGAACTAATTAACACAGTACGCTTAGCTCCAAAAATATGATAATCCTTGTGGCTCCGGCTGAGGTTCTGAAATGTACACTATTATTAGATGTACGTAACTCGGGACGGGTAATAAAGCTGATGCATTAATAAACGTTTTCTATACTTATTAAAGTAGTAATATTACCAGTGATAATATTACTACTTTAATAAGTATAGTTAGCTCTGCACTAGTCTTCGACATGGGTGATTAATTTATGTCAACGTGACTAGGTTTAAATGATCTATTATTCAAATTTAATCTGTGTACGTGTGAAGGCACCAGTGCAACTTCAAGCACGGGTACCTACCTACTTCTACCTTATACTCAATTTAAAAAAAAACGAATTAGGTGAAACAAATTCCTAAAAATGTATGCAGTGTCTACATCTAGGTACACAATCAACAACACAATTAACTGAAAACTCGAGTATACACACTTTTAAGGTAATCGTACGAGTGCTCGTCGGTGACCTAATACATGTCACCTATATTAATATATTATCGTGTCATTATAATATTAGTGACAGATGGGTGTCATCTACTGACACTACAGTGCCGAGCATGGCACGTTTAACTTATGAATTAAACCCGACACATTTTAACAATATAAAAAAAGTATTTTATAATTTGATGATGATACTAAAATATACATACATACATTTAAATATATAAACATCCTCTGTAGGTAAGCTCAATTTACAGACCATAACTTTTATCGTCCTCATTATTTAAACCGCTTGACCTGATAAGGATCACACAAATGGAAAACTAACATGCACTGTCAAGGCCACCCAATGACATGCAACGGTCGGTCGGCCATGTTTGTCTTTGAATAAGCAATGGGGGAACTGGCCATGGAACCTTGCTTTGCACACAACATGTAACCTTACTAGTATTTCCTAGAAATAATGTAATGATAAAAATGCCGTCTTCGGTGGTTTGGTCACGTTTGTCGTAGGCCACCTGACTACGTAGTAAACATAATATGCCGTAACCTAGCCCTTGACGGCCCCCGACCCCGCGGCAGACCAAAGAAGCGATGGCTAGATGTCGTGAAGGCTGACATGAGTGTGAATGGGCTTACAGTAGAAGATGCCCAGGATCGCGCAAAGTGGAGGAAATGTAGCAGGCAAGCGGACCCTGGCAAAGGCCGGGATAACGCTAGGTAGAAGAAGAAGAAGGATGTAAATGATAAAAGTATTCAGCTATGATGTCTATTCGTCTCCTAAACATTAGAAACTACCTACGACTAACCTTTCTACTACAATCTACATTCCACAGACCCATGCTATGGATTTGCCTGCATATATAAAGTAGACAGAAATTTGAAATGGTGGTAGCAAGCACTATTAAAAAAAATGGCAGACTTCAAAAAAAGGAGAAGGATCACAATTCGACTTTTTTTGTATGGTTAAACAACTTCGAGATGATCCCGTTGGCAACAAGTCGAGTCGACTGTCTGATGATGGGATCTTGGAAAATCGGAAAAAGTTCATATTTTGTGTAAATTTACTTATTTTGTGTATTTATTTAAACTTTATTGAACAAAGGCGAACTTAATGCCATGAGGCATTCTCTACCAGTCATTCTTAAAGCAAAGCAGAGAGATTGTGGGAGGTGCTATGTATATCTATCTAGTTAAATAATATATAGGTATGTATGCTACGGCGTAGCCTTTCGTAGCAACTCAACATTGGCGATAAAAAGTAGGGATATCTAAAAATTCTCAAACCTACTGAAACCTACATACCTACACTACATATAACTTCTTATCTTCTACCCTATACTTTTAAACAAGAAATTGTCCTTTATTGAATACAGGTACGTAAATAAGGGGCATCTTGGAAACGACTTTTTTTGGTACTTCCCCCCCCCCCCCCTCTGCAAAAAAGGCATTTGTAGCAGTAAAAAAACTTTATTTGGCAATTTATCTTTGATTAGCAAACTGCCAGATACTCCGACACTGCCCTTGAACTACCGTCTCTTACTATGAGTTTGAATTGAGCAAACGCAATGTAGCTTGTATGGAAGTTTATCTGTAGAGTCTGATTACCCTCGTACCGTCACTTTCTGAATTCTATTCCTATGGGTGTATGGGTGCCAGTTAGTATTGTGAATATTATATTGTGCAGGGGTTTCCAAAGAGTAGACCGCGCCCCTAGGGATTTAGACACGTTAAAAACGGCGTGGGACATTGGCTCGTGTTTATTTTGAATATATTCAAATATTATCGAACCGGGTCACTCACGTATTTAACTCGATGATTGCTCGAGCCTTTAAGAGGGTACTTGTCCGGAGCACCCTCGATCAAAAACCAACGTGTGTGTGCTGTTAATGTGTCGGAAGTCAGAACATGTCGAGCAATTATCGAATTAAATACGTGAGTTCAATAATATTTGAATGTTTGAGTGTTGTTATAATTCTAAAATATAATGTCTTGAGAAAAGGGGTTATTATTTTTAGACCGAAGGCGCTTATAAAAGTTGGAGAGTGTGAAATACACTATTCAGTCGCTACTTCCACCACCGATTATAGTGCCTACGAATTTATGGTAAGGGCTTGGGATAGTTGGGATGTTTGCCAGCAGACCTGACGGGCAGTGCGGCCTTGAATCGAAATCTGTTTGAACTGTATTCCAATGGGATTGTTGCTGAATAGAGTCCAGGTTGTGCTACTTGTGGACTCCTTGTAGTCATCCGAATATTATCAGAAATAATTGTTGCGAAAGTCTAAAAAAACGTGTACTTACACTATCAGGAAAGTCCGTCTACCAACTGATTTCCGACCCTAATTGATCAGTATAAGACGCATATGACGGACTTTCCTTCAAAATGCTGGACTTGCCCACACTGACCTTAGTCCTATAAATTAAAAAAATGTGATAGCAAAAAGCGCGAAATTCTCGCGATTCGGTCAAAAATAATTTGGAGCTTTAGAAACAAAAATACATCAATAGGATGTGCCTTGAAAAATTAGTTTTTTTTTTTTTGATCCAGTAGCTTGTTATTATATTAATTTTGTATCCATAGTTAGGTACTAGGTACCTACTTATATCCCCATTTTAAAGCTGTAAACTTATTATTACGAAAGAGCAACTACGGAACCCTTCACTGATGAAGTGATGATTATGGTCCGATTTTCTTTTGCCCACTTTTAAAATAAATTTCTTGAAATACTTAAGAACTGAAAATAATGCTACCATTGGTGGCATTCTTCTAACGTTTTCTAACTCAAAAAGTCAAAATAGAGCTCAAAGTTTGTAATAAAGCGATAAAGTTTTTATAGATGGCTCGTAAAGCTACTTTTTCTGGCGCTTGTGAACGAAAAGCTGGCCTTCGTTTAAAGACTTTCATTGTGCTTGGAGATATTAAAGAAGTTGACGTCATGAATTGAAACTTTTAATCAATTTGATGATGTAAACATACAATAACGTACATATACCTATCTCTATCTAGGATTTGGTAAAAATGGGAGTGTGTAAATAGGTACCTGACTAGAAGTAGGTACAAGGCGAGTCACGATATAATTCCCTAATGATCATCTAATCAGCTGATTGCAATGCTAACTGGGTGTTATTGTAAATTCAAGAAATGTAATCGCTGATTTTTTTTCCATAGAGAATTTTAATTTGCCACCTTTTTCAGCTGAAGAGCTGAAAAAGGCTATAATTATGTTTCGTTGCTTGTCATGAATAACGCTGTAAACCGAAATAATACCTGTTTATAATTAAAATTGTAGTGCTTCATTATTAGAATTTATACGAGATAGGTAGGTAGATAGTCTCTTGAATCAGGCTATGCAGCTATTCATAATAAGCATTGGTATATAATTACCATACCGAATTCCTACGCCTCGTAAGCAAAACCTTATTTCGTGAAACACTGTATTTCCCCTTGACCGACTAACCGCGCCTTCCAGTGTATTAAGGCGGCAACGTACTATCGCTTCAAATTTATCGTCACTCGCTAAACTGACAATCTTTGTTACATGTCCTATTTATGCCCGCTTTGTTACTATCATAGAGTATATTGAATAGTAGTGTTACTATTTCTCCCCTACGTAGACTCAATGCCACAAAGTAACAATAATGGTTGATATCCATTGATTAATCTAAGGGCATCTCAGGATAACATGTCCTTTGACATCGCAAAAATATCCAAAGCAATATTGCTGTCACTATGATCTATGTATACTCCTACACTAGAAAGTTAATTCTGACTAATTAAGATAGAAATGAAACAGTACGTAAATTCGGGTATTTCCATGAAGAAACCATGGCAAAAGTTTAAGCATGCTCAACAACCGCATACTAGTATAGTCATAGAGAAAGTATAGTGCATACTGTATACTTAAGTTATAATGTGACATAAATTCCTATATAGGTATATTAAATGGTACTTACATGGGCTCGATGCCAGTATAGTCATGAAATCTACTGTAGGTTTATGGTTCTTTATAGCCAGTAGAACCGTAAAGTGGACATTATGTTTTTATTAGAAATAAAGCCTGAATAAGTGATATTAAAGTAAGTAGGTAGAGTATAATATGTGTTTACGGTAAGCTTATAAAGCTGTTAACATGAATTATTACTTTGGTATTGCTTTATTACCTAGCGCCTCCATTATTGAATCAATACCCTCGTAAAGTCTGTCTATTGAGAAAAGGACGAGTCAGTAGTATCTGTTTATGAAGAAAAACGGTCCATATAAAATGTTAGTTTTCTGCCCTCCGGCCTGCAAACAACACTTTTCCAGCCGCTGCGCTAAACTAAGTTGCCGCCTGCCGGCTCCGTTGAGCAGAAAAATAATATACACACCTCGGCCGTTAAATGGGAAAGCCTCGGCTTTGCCTCGGCCTACAATTACACGTCATCTGAGACATTTCCCACTTAAACGGCCTTGGCATGTAATCTACTATATATACACTAGCATTATTACAATATATAAAATACAATAACAAAACTAACAGACCAAAAATTACCTATATAATCCCCGGTCTCCGTACAGGTAAAGGTGCGACCGCACCAATGCCCAAAAAACTGTGACGGTACGGAATAGCAGTGACGCATCGTATCTGTTACGTTTATAGTTTATGTTGCATGTTCCCCACACCGCTGCTTAAAAGCACCCTAAGCCAATTACCTATTCCAGTAGGTATCCGGCTAATCTTCCTTATAGAGCACACATATTTTACATAGATATAGATATACTAAACTGCTATGCCGTTTATGAACGATGCATATAAATGCGATGCAACGCGAACGATACATTCATAGTTAAAGTTATATTTTTTATGGCTTACTATTAAGGTGCATTTAGACCAAACGAGCATTTGCTCATTCTATCCCACACTCTACGAAATCAACGAATTTGGATGAATCACGTCATTTCGTAGAGTGGGGGATAAAATGAGCGAATGCTCGTTTGGTCTAAATGCACCTTTAGGGACGCTTGAACAAATCGTTATTGTAAATATGTATACACTCTCAGTCAATAAATACGGGTCAGGTGTAATTTTTCATGGAAAACACTGCAAACTTTCAAATAGGTACAGGATAGGTAAAAACTTTTTTAACATCAAATTATTTTATAATTTTTCGGAATTAATTATACAATTATCAAATTGCCAAAAGGTAAAAATTATAGTTTTGAATTTTAGCAAAAAGGAGGTTTTTAATAAAGATTTGCTTATATAGACGGAGTAGGACCTACATATTTTTTGGATTCTATGAAAAAAACAAGGAAAATTAAGTACAATTGGATATTAAACGGATTCCACTTATCCCGTAAACATTGAACAAATTAAAATCAGCGTGTTCACAGTATTTTTTATTAAATTGTATACCCATATTGATTGACCGCGAGTTTACCTAGGTATAGGTACATGCTAATTTCGTTTTTATGGCAAAGCACAAAGTTGGATCATTTCCTAAAAAGGGTTAGACAATATGAGCAATTGAACAAAAACTATCGCCATTTTAGTCTTTTACGTGTTCAGAATTTGATTAGTCGCATTTTCAAAATATCTGCTAACGCTAATATTCTATTTTTGTTAATCATGGCTGAGATAACAAAACCTGCTCTCGGAATTCAAAGCTCACTCCCTGATTCTATTTTGTCATTATGAAAACAGGGCCTACTCATCATAAATTCCAACCTAGGTAATTAATCAATATAGCTTGCTACTTGACATTGGGTATGGGTATGCTACATATAATGTAGAACACATGTTCGATACAAATGATACAATCACGGACAATTAAATAGTACTTTACTTGTCACTCGAAATGGATTCCCGTTGTGATATTACATGTTGTAACACCGTGTTTTGTTAAACCGTGAATAATAAGATGTTGTAGGTATCAATTTAATCGTTAAGCTAAATAAAATAAAATAATAAACTGTATTAATTACCTTTTCAAAAAGGAAAATGTGGTTACACAATGAATATATAAAATATCCTTTTGCAAAGGCTCAGGGTCAATATGGGGAACTTAAAATATGAGTAGGTAGGAATAACAGCTAGGGTTGAAATTCTTTTCGTTGTCTTATTTTGTGTCCCTAAAAAGCGTGACGGAGTTGTGATTTTTGTATGAGACAATGTTTTGTTTTCAATTTCTCGTGAAAAACTAGCGTGAAAAAGAAATACAACTGTACCGGATTTTTTAAATACTCGATATACTGAGTTGAAACAGCAACTAAAAACGTGACAGAGTCGTATGAAACAAGACAACGAAAAGAATTTGACCGAACTACATTATTGTATTTATACTTACATAAACACCCAACACGCAATACTTTTCATGCCAGTAAAAAGCTCTAAGCTAATATATTCCATATTCCGATGGGACGAGGTCTAGGTCACAATACCGCAGCCCCAAATTTTCACGCAACAAAGTAGCAACTAATAATAATGGTATAGAAACAAATCTGTTACATAACAAGCCGGCACTTAGTGACATATACTTATACCTACATGTGTAAGCCGGCCCAAGAAGCTAATAATAACTGGAGACGCATGGAAGGAATATTATTCTTGAGTTTATTTATTAAATACTACGCAAGTAGGTACTTACAGCACAGCTATTTCTTTCGTTCCGGTAGGTAGGTAGTTCCATTAACACTTTCGCTACGGCAATTGCTTAACATCGCAGTTAACCATACTTGCGTGGGGTCGAATAGATCCGATGCCGTAGAAAAACAAGAAGCACGGGTTATGCTCATGCGGGTAACATTGCCCGCTTTCTTTCTGGCTTTTGTAATATTAGCGAAGTAAAAGTTAGGGAAACTAGGAATCAAGAAAAATAGAATAGAAATTGGGAATTGTCCACTTGAAAAAAAAAACAGTTTTAAATTACTCAAAAAATCTTCAAAATGACATTCAAAGAGTTTACCAAACGAGACTAACCAAGTACTATAATATTGTATTAACTCTATTATCAGTTTGCCAATATGGATATTTTTGGGTGGTTAATGTAACCCTCTAGAACCAATGTAACCCGAGGTTACGGAATTTAAAAATGTCACCCGCCTCTTAAAAAATAGGTTTCAAGTTAACGATAGTAAAATCTCTGTTATTTGTGAATATGAAGGCGCATATTTATATAGGCACCGTTCTGTTATTTTGTTGTATAAAAGCTGCACAATCCGCTTTGGCCAGCCGTCAGGTATATTAATACTCCAGAGATTCGCCGGTAATATTACACGATACACGTGTACATTGCACGGGCGGTGCACCAAGTTCAAGGCTACTGCAGTGGCGTCAGAACACAGGCTGCGACGCCTGCGACCGGCCTAACGCGAACTTCCAAAGTCGATTTCGGTAATCTGTCTCTGCTACTCCAAGTAAGGTGTCATCGGTGAAACAGAGACAGATTTTCGAAATTTATGATTATCGAAGTTCGGCTTTCTATTCAACGCTAAAGTCTGCAATACTAGCTTCAACTTCAACTGTAATTAATTACTTAAGTACCTACATTAATGGAACATCACAGGTGAACTTGTCTAGTTAGGTCTGAATATACATATACCTAATGACTGGATATACGAAATTTATAGATCAATTTTAATAATTTATTATTTTCGGTGAAGGAAAACATCGAAAGGAAACCTGCATACATTTGCCAAGCCTAAGCCTAGGACATACAGTCTAAAAATTATATGATAAGTAATATTACTATTATCATGTTAAGTTAAGGATAACGTAGTCTTATTTATACAATGGGTAGATAGATACTCTTATTATACGAGTCTACGTAGTCTTATTATACGATTTGGGGTACTTCCCCAAGAAAAGAGCAAATTGAGATATTTTCTTGATTAATTTCTTAAACAAAAGTTAATTTACAAATAATGAAGTAGAAAAGTGATAGAGCTCAGTGATACATTTATATGTGGATTTACGAACAGACGCATAGTGATAGCATAATAATAGGGTTTCGTTTGGTATCTATACTGAATCCTAAAGATGAATAAGAAATAAGAAAATGGTTGAAAACACAATGTATTTACAAGGTTGAACTCCTCTTGATCGGTCTGAAAGCGGAGTAGAGACTGTCTGACCTGACAAACGAAGTTAGCCAGCGCAATGCATAATTGTATAACGTACCATAGATTACTTCTTTTGGACTCTGGAACAAATTCCCTACGACGACTGTACTTGTAGATCATATGACTACATATATAACATTGTAACCGATCCTGCGACCATATATAACATGGACGTCTAACGCCAGCTCATAAATTGTTCCATTGTGCTAAGATGGGCATGACATAGCGCTTTTCTTAACACCGCGCATATTTCGGCGCAACATCTTTGACAAATGTTTATAGAATATAGCCAATCAAAACTTTGATGGACCAATCACAACTATTTTTAAATGGCGGTTTAAGTTTGTATCGGTTGATATTGAAATTCATTACCGTGAGGCATTGAAGAGTGGGTGACACTTATCAACTAAAATTCAGGACCGTTTTTGAAAGTCAATTTAGTATGACGTGCGGCTTCCATGTTTTATTTGTTCGTAGAACCGATCGAAGGAAATCCAATTTCATTTCGCCACAAACCCCTGTTTTTCATGTATACGAGAACAGCCCGAGCTAGATCGTTTCATCATCATATCAAAGACGTCCACTGCTGAACATAGGCCTCCCACAAAGATTGCCACAATACCGGTCTAGTGCCATCCGCATTCAGCGGACTCCTGCGACCTTCATCAGATAATCAGTCCGCCTTGTAGATCGATTATTGGCAAATATGAAAAAAAATCTGTAAAATATATTTAAAATATTGGATATTAATATTCCACTTGTCGGGAAGTGATCTGTGTCACCAAAGTATGCAAATGAGTGCAAATTCCCAGAGCTCAATGCCACAGACGGGACGTGCCTCAAGTTAGGGGTTCGCCGAACCCATTATCCGCTGCCAGCTATTTAGTTCAACCATAGATGTTAGTTAGTTAGTTAGTTTTCCTGGGCTTTTTCCGCAACTCGACAACCATCGTGCCTTTTTTGCGTGATAGCGAGGTAGCCCTATTCCAACCATCCAAGCTCCTCCACAAAACTCAGTGTATGTTTCAGGTTGCTAAATGCCTCCTTTAGTGTATGTGGAGTCCCCAAGTACCTACTACTGTATACCTCTACCTGTTTACAATTTAGAAGAATGTGTTTTGCTGTTTCCTCCTCTTCCATGCAGGCCCTGCACATAGGGCTATCTGTTTTGCCCATATTAACCACACTAACCATAGATGTACTCGAATAGTTACAACAAATTCGACTTGACTCACAGTTACTCTTTTGGAGCTGTCAACAAACATATAAAAAAAAACTTTTTATTAGTCGAGTCGCCATAACTTATTCTGTCACACTTAGCTCTCAACCACTGTATCTTTGTCAAACACAGACTCAAATGGTGAAGCGCAGAAGTCATACCAAATAGTATTTTACACGGTCGTGTTATAATAGAGAACTTTTTAGTCGAGTCGCGTTTCGGCAGCGAAGCTTGCTGAGTGAGAAATAAGGCACCCCCCCCCCCCCACCCCCCTTCCGGACATAATTATATATTATGAAACTACTTACGCCAAATCCACTTATCCACACCGAACATCAGGAAAACACCGTTAAAATCCCAACCCTCGTGGGACTCGTGTATATGGAAAACAATGGAAATACTATACTAATAAAGTAATAACCTAGTAGTTGTAGTACCTAGTGTACCATGTACTTTTATATTGTGAGTATGTCTGTGGTTTTGACTATTGAAGTATTGATCGATCGAAAAGGCATACATTTCAAGCTTAATTTATCTTTTCTGAATGGAATGTTCAGGTCTCATGAATCTTTTATTTAGCGAAAGGTTTTATGCCGCGTCTATAAATGACGTTTTATAGACGCGACTGGGTCAAATGGGATCATAGCTAGGGTGGTGCTTATTCAGATATTAAAAATACGATAGGTACTAAGATTGTATTGTATTATCTTTAGGGTTGCTACCGCTGTCTACCGGTGATACGGCGGCAGTAAAAGTGCATTTGTCACTATCCCAACTCTTCCCGTGGGTGACGCAAGAGTCGACTAAAGGATTGAAGTGACCTTCCATTTATTGAAAATATTGATGATGTGGAGAAGAATCATTGTAGTGGACACGATTATGGGCATTTACCTCCTAATTCGTCCATACGAGTAGATAATAGGAGATGCCTTTGTTCAGCAGTGGACTGACATAGATGATGATGAGGATATGGTTACTGTCGTATAATACTAACACGCCTGTATAAAAGTAGTAAACCAACTAGTTCGCTTAAATAATTTTTCATCACACTTGCTGTCTAAGCGCGCCATTGCTTGCGCGCGTGGCGGGAGTAATAGAAAAGTGAAATTCCCTAGGGAGTAATAGAAATGTCAGTACGTCATTTAATAATATTATGTCTTGAAACTTATTTTTAAGTTGGCAAGTGTGATGAAAAACATTGTATGCATCACGGTCGGTAAGCGGAATACTAACTCGAGTCATAAAAGCCCTCCGCCTAGCGGCGTCGGGCTTCTAACACTCTCGTTAGTAATTCCGTACTTACCTCCCTTGATGCACAATGTACTAATACTCAATTTATTATGTACCTAAGGAAATAGCAGCGGTAATTTTCAGTAAAAAGTGGACATAGGTATATTAGGTATACTTATTCGTGGAGCTGTCCAAAAAGTTTCATCGTTGGTAACAACGTTTATTTTAAGCACTAAAGCAATAAATTACAATAGGGCATTTTCGCGAGAAGAGATCCAAAAACTTATTTTTCTGAAACAGGTAAATTTTATGTTTTTCCTGCTCAGAATCACGAGCTCTTTCGATCCTACTAGAAGAAAAAAAGTGTCCCAACTTTTTGTTTCTATTACGTAACCGTTTTTCAAACACTTTGTACAGCGTTTACAAAGTGGAGAGCATATAAAATGTATGAAAAATGTGGGACCGTTTTTTTCTTGTAATTTTTTTCTCCTAGATTGAAAGAACTCGTTATTCTGAGTAGGAAAAACATTAAATTTACCTACCTTAAAAAAAATTTTTTTTGGATCTCTTCTCGCGAAAATGCCCAATAATTAAATGGGTTTGTTGTGTAGTAATTTCATAAGGCGTAAGAAAGAATAAAAAGGCAAAAAAAAGTTTATACTCAATTAACTCTTAAACTGTCTTTACAAAACTGACAGCTACCAAAAAGATATACTAATACAGCAGGTAAGCAGCCATCAATCTTATACTATCACTATAATATTGGTGTGTGAGAAGTGCGTGATAGATAGATAGATAGATATCGCATCATATTGAAATACTTAATGTTCTTCCCATATTCTCAATATCGGAATACGTCCCCAGGCTGCAGAGTGACCGCAATATGAATCCAGCTTTCAAGTTCACTGAGCGCTCGGCACTGATTGGCTGATTGCTCATTTCTTTACCAATCTGTTTGGTCAGATGGATATGGGAATAAACGACTAACAGTAGGTAATAATGTTTAACAATCAATTAACTCTAGCTGTACCATGTCTGTGCAAGTACATATAGGTAGGTAACATTAGGTTTTACTCTATACGTGAAACAGAGGGCCTAGTGTAGGTAATAACTTATAAAAAACGTCTCAATTTCGTTTACGTGTTTCATCGCCATTTCATACAAATGACGATGAAAACGTAAACGCGATCGAGACGTTTTTTATAAGTTATTACCTACACTAGGCCCTCTGGCCATAGCCCTCGCTCGAATTTGTCAGTGCGAGCGTGATAAAAATAATTTACGTGTCGAGTGAAACCTAACGTAAGTTTTACTTTGCAACTCATGGTACGGCTACTGAACCAGGCTGTATTTAACGTAAGTCGATTATTATTACATCATCACTTATTATTATTACTCATTGTTATTACACAGAGTACAAAACTTTACGCCACTCGAATATTAAGAAGGATTTGAAACACATCAAAATATATACCATACCAAACATTATCATTTCCTAGGTCGAGTTGGTCGAGATGATACATTGATCGACCGATAGAAACAACTGTGTGCATCAGAAGTAAAGCTATTTACTAAACTTTGACAATGATTAAATTCAAAAATATTTGGCTGTATGTATTGTAGTGTATCTGATCTACACAGAGGATTATTGTCGCTAAGACACTTGTCAGTATTTTAAATTTTTAGTCCTTAAATACAAGGAAATATTTTAGATAGTATATTAAAACGCAAGTTCATTTTCGCAATTGTATTGAATTATATTAGATTACTTACTAATTTCATTCGACTAGTCTGTTTAATAGAATTTATCATTCGAGCGGCTTTTCCCCTCTCAAAATACTAATGGATTTGCTTATTCACAGTGTAATATTGTAGACCAATATTTGCTGTAACATTTACATAATAAGTTTCAGCCGGTAAAGTTTACAAACAAGGCTTCTCTACAAAAGCTCTCCGAATAAATCAAATTTCGTTCTCATTTCGCAATTGTGGGGTCACGTGGCCAGATGTAAATGTCCCCAGCAATTCGGTAGGTTGTAACAAAACTAAAGTAGAGTTGCGTGTACACCGTTTTGCTGGACACGCGCGCGCCACGCAAGCGGTGTGACATCTAATATGACTTTCTACTACGCTACAACGTAACGCCACACATACGCGGACGTGCACGTACAGCTATGCTATTCTCTTGTTCACACATTCGACGCTGCGTTCGTCAACGAGCTCGACGTCGAGACGGCCTGGTCTAAAATCCTAGCTGTTTTATTTGACATTAGGAATCGAGGCTGTGAGCGAGGTTGTGGGCGAGTTCGTCGCTGTCTTTCGTTAGAGAATACGAAGTTTGTACATTAAACGTCAAACTCTCGACGCGATGTAGTTCCAGCTCACGCCGTAGTGTTGTTTAAAAGTACATTAGTGAATACCATTTTTAGGCTCGACGCTGCCGCAGCGCTGACACAGCGCTGACAGCAAGGCGGTTTCCTTAGTGAATAACACTGCTGCATACGCATCCCATGTGGCTTGGCCTTAAAGCTCGTTATTAGAGCCTTTGCTGTGTGCTTGCCATGAGCTTCCGCCATGAGTTTAACGCAGACATCCTTTGTCAAATAGGCGAGTTTGAGCGGAATGGACAGAATTTTTTTCCGTCAGTAAGTACACATTTGTCACCACCCCAACTCTTCCCGCGGGTGTCGTACGAGTCGACTAAGGGATTGAAGTGTCACTGACCATTTTTTATTGATAGAAAATTGATGATGTGCAGCAGCTTCATCATAGTGTTCACATTACTGTGATGGCCAATCCGCTTGCCCAGCGTGGCGATTATGGGCATTTACCTCCTAATGCGCATAGTTAATAGGAGAGGCGTCCGTGGACTGAGATGGGCTGATGATGTAGACAAAAAGTATATCTGCGTTAACCTAACAGCTCCAACTCATAGTAAGAACTACAACGCAATCCACTCTGTAAGCCACAAGAACATTCACAAGGACGGCGCCAGGACGCCGCCCACGCTCGAACAAGCCATTTGTCAAACGTGGAGACTTAAAGGTTCTTCTTACGCATCATTCTCATTAACGTCACGACCTTGCGACACAAGGGAGTCTGGAATACTCTGAATAAAGACCTATAAGCGATGCGGGATTTTACCAACCGGCTACTAAATAGGAGTGGACTTTTTGTGCTAAATAAATAGGTATTCTATGCGATGCGCAGACTGTACCTACAGCTAATAAGTCGGGAGATAATTTTATTTACAGGGTTTTTATGTTTAAATACTGCCGTAAGAATAAAAATGTTATCCTTATAAATATTAGATGTCATATACCATAGAAAAACGACCAAGATCACCTAATGTCCGAGGTGGGGATCGAACCCACGCCCACGTAATCCAGCTTTCGCGGCTGATGCCTGTACCCCTCGGCCACTCAGTCTTAGCGACCACCGATCAAATTTCTCGGGTATATGCAATCCCTTACAAGGCTAGGCGCCTTTGACCGTGATGTTATCCCTTATCATATAAATTTATTTATAAAATTGCGAAAAATCCAATAATATAAACCCTGTGATACTGCTTCATGACAACGGGCTCTGGGATTAACTAGACAAATAAATGAACATAAAAGGGCAACAACTATCTATTTATTAACATCTTATTACGATCGGACCAACGTTAGACATAAGGTACAATTTATTTAATTTAGCGTGTTTAAATTAAATATGTATTTTCGTCTACCTATGTAAGTACATAAATCTATTTCAAAACATAAACACGATTCGTAAAATGCACGCGCATACCATTTCTAGTCTTATCAGCATCGCGAACGGT
>JALPQI010021964.1:0-22383 GCA_025490895.1 Thaumatotibia leucotreta
AAATAATTACACATAACCTAGCCCTAGGACGACATACAAAACATGTCACAGATAACAGCTTTAAATGAACAAGAGACATTTATCGTAGTAGTAAAAGCAATTGCGATATCGATGAATATTCATCAGGTCGATCAATCGCATAAGCTTGCAAGCTTGGAGAGTAAATAACGACTGGTTGGGCAGGTGCTTGACAACTCACACTTATTACTTAGCCCATGTCGATAGTGACAGGTTGATAGAGTTTGAGACACGGTTTACAAAGTTATTGCTATCGCATCGTTAAGCCATGAAAAATAATGCGTCGACACGTCGATCCAACTATAATACCTGAGTCGCCTAGTCGCCTTTCTGAGCAGTTTTCACATGTTTGATGCTACAGTATGCGCGATGAGCAGTCTTTTATTAACTATATCAATAATAAAACAGATTCTCTACACCAGCGGTCGGCAACCGGCGGCCCGCGGGCCGCATGCGGCCCGCGAAGGGGTCAGTTGCGGCCCGCGGACCTCCTGGACTATTTTGTCTATCGTGTATGTTAAAATCACGATCCTCATTAAAGGTCATACACATTAACAAAAAACCTAATTATAAAACGGAGGCGACAATTATTGTTATTAAAATTTGTGTATTTCGAGTCAGTGGCATGGCAACAGACAGAGTGGCGCAGCAATACGGGCGCTTGTTGTGTTGTTTTTCCCCCCGCGCCCCTTTCACACCGCCGTATAGTCCACAATTCTACGGACTAAATTGACTGATAATTAAAATGATACCAGGAACAGCAAAATAAAAATAGAAAAGGGACAAATTGTAAAGTACTAAATTTAAAAAGAGTATCGGTATAAATTCAAATAATAAACAATTGAAAATCGCAATGCAATTTACCATTGCTGTCGGGCCCTCTCCCTCTTATATTAAAAAAAAACATGCATTATTCGACGTACGAAAGTAAATTCGTTTACCTTATCTTTGAATGCTTCTGAGACGAAGTTCAATTTTGTACCGGGTTTCAGGGGCGAGAAAAAAGAACTTCTTAAAATACCAACAATGTCCGATGTAGTCATGACACGCTCGGCCTCGCGAGCTGCCCGCGCCTCTGTCAAACGCTCCGGGCTTTCGGCCCTAGGCGCAGCTCGGCCTGCGGCCTTCGCAAGGGTTCGAAGCGAACCGTCGGGTCTCCGGCCCTCCAGTTCGCTTGTTAAAACAGTTAAATAGGGCAGTTGTACGGCGTGGGCTCGATCGTGACCCTCCGAGCCTTCGGCCCTACGCGCAGTTCGGCCTGCGGCCTTCGCAATGGTTCGAAACGAACCGTCGGGACTCCGGCCCTCCAGTTCGCTTGTTAAAACAGTTAAGTAGGGCAGTTGTACCGCGTGGGCTCCATCGTGACCCTCCGAGCCTTCGGCCCTACGCGCAGCTCGGCCTGCGGCCTTCGCAAGGGTTCGAAGCGAACCGTCGGGTCTCCGGCCCTCCAGTTCGCTTTTTAAAACAGTTAAATAGGGCAGTTGTACCGCGTGGGCTCGATCGTAACCCTCCGGGCCTTCGGCCCTACGCGCAGCTCGGCCTGCGGCCTTCGCAAGGGTTCGAAGCGAACCGTCGAGTCTCCGGCCCTCCAGTTCACTTGTTAAGACAGTTAGGTAGGGCAGTTGTACCGCGTGGGCTTGATCGTGACGCTCCAGGCCTTAGGCCTTAAGCGGAGCTCGGCCTTCGGCCCTCTGGCTCGGCTTATTTAGCTACTGGGGTAATTGAACGCTTGGTAACTAATTTTTCTCGGAGTTCGGCCTTCGGCCTCGCTTTAGATTACTCAGAACTGGTTCACTTGGTGTTAAGCTCCGGGCCTTCGGCCCTCCACAAGGTCGGCCTTCGACCTCCTACCCTAAAGCTCGCCCTTCGGGCTTGCTTAACATAAATTCCCATCGGTTCTGGCAATGTTCCGTCCCTTCTGCAGCGAGGCTTTCAACCGCGCCCAAAATTACTGGGGTTTGGGATGGGACCCCGAAGTGTAGTTCCGGGCCTTTGGCCCTCCGTGGGGTCGGTCTACGGCCTCCCGACGTGAAAACTCGCCCTTCAGACTCGCTTAATTTACGCGAGATTTTGGCTTTTTGTTCCGGGATGCTGTCGTCTTGAATTTTTTCCAAAAAGTGTCTGTATGCCAAATTTCAGCGCGAATGGACCATTATTTTGAAAATTTCATATAAATGCTTCTTTGTCCTATAAATAAAAAAAAAATGTAATCTGGAGAGCCCAAAAGTCACGCACACGGATTTCCAGTTTCCAGTCCGATCCGATAAAATGAAAATGAATAATCGTGGATAACGATTATTTGCCTAATAGTATATTGCTATATTCGACTCTTCCTTATTTCGTCCTTACGTCCTTTCGTTTGAACCAGTAATAGATTTTTTTCTCTCTTGATAATGTCAGACGATTCGAAAATGCTTATTAACAAGCTTACTTGAATAAAGAATAGTTTGACTTTGACTTATTGACAACCGATAAGTGAGTTTTTTTTCGAACAAAACCTACATATTAACAAAGTGCGGCCCGCGTCAATTTCGTTAACTACTATGTGGCCCTTGTATGCTAAAAGGTTGCCGACCCCTGCTCTACACTGTCGTGGGTCGTGCCAACCCTGCAGTTTAAACATTTTGTTGCGGCACAAGTGACAAAATGTTTGAACCGACATGTGACTCTAAAAAATATGCTAGACCCCTGATATTCTAATGCTGTGTCAATCTTTTCATTTCATTTTTTCTGTAGGTAATAAAACAACATGCTTGGCCTACATCAAAGAACAGAGGAGTAGAGGAAGTTAAGCAGAGATACAAAAAAGATATGTTCGAATTTTTAACATCATTCTTTTCTTGAAGTCGGTTAAAAAGTATTTATTAAACTTATAGAGCGTTATCAATACCATATCTCATGTCACAAGTAATAAATGTACTTTTTATTATAAATTGGGGTTTGTATTATACCTCGTTTATTATTTTCTGGCGAATAGAGCAGGCGTCAAGTATGTTGGTGTATGTAAGTATAAGTATTGTTCTCTATGTACCTACATATATACTTTATTATGTGCTAACTGCTGATACAATAAATACTAAGACAATAACAAGTAAATTATCGTGTGCTTTAAACATTCAATTTTATCCACGCAATCATGAGGAAAAGCACTAAATTCTACATAATAAACCTTTTCAATATCCTAATCGCATCAAAGAGAAGGCAATAATAGTAAATAGACACGTAATCTGAGCCGAAATGCCTGAACAATATGAAATACGCATAAAGACCTTACGCAATCGCAATGTGGACTGGATTCCTGATCCTGAAGGTCGGTTGTTGCCAAACTAGCTCAAGAATAGTACCAAACCCTCGGTAGAAAAATGTCCTATACGATTATGACATCCATAGCCACATACAGTTTTATATCATCAAGAGAATTGTATGCAGATCAAAAGGATTGTCTGTCCGGAGACCATTGAATGTGACATGTCACACTACCATTTGATTTTAACGGGTGATATCATCAAAGGCGGGGATCTCGTAATACCTTCTCAATGGCGACACTTGTCGTGTCAAATCATCAAATGATCTGGTGAAATTTAATTGTACGGCCGCGAAACATAATTTGAATACTCGTTTATCTTAGGCGACTACTTCGCTTTAGATTGCGGAATGTCTTAATTTGAAAATACCTTACCTACCTACCTGCAGTAAGCTCTGCATTAGGTAATTTAGGTACCTACTCTATTAAACTTTTGTAAATATGCGCTGTTGTATCGTCACTAAGTCTATACAGAACGAAATCCAAAAACCGTGATATAATATAGTGATTTACTATGGTGCCACTTTTATACAGAAACACAAAATATCCCTCTCTTAATAAGTTCAAATATTTACTATGTCCTTCTACTACTATACCTACGTTTCATCATAATATAATAGGTTTTTTTTTATTTGACAGGGAACGCAAATAGTTATTAAACAAAAGAAATCAGGCCTTACTATCTTGTGATTCGTGTACTTAAGTCTAACATTTTTGATGTAGGTTCATACATACCTTGCAAAAGTGTATCTAAAGGCTGTCCCAGAAGTAAAGAGACAAATTTCAAATTTCGAACTATTTAAAAATATTTTTATTTTTCTAAGAAAAATTACTGTCAGCGCCATCGCATGCCTCAAATCTGTAAAATTTAGTGGGAAATACGATTATATTATTGAAATTTTAATAATGAAAAGCGCTGATCACGAAGTATTTGCTAAAGAGTTGTTCAGAATTATGAATGTCATGGAAAAACGGACACGATATGTATTTTTTCTTCAGAGGAGTAAGGAGGACTACTTTGTATCGAATTGTAAAGCGTTTTGAAGAATCGCATGAATATATTTTCAAGAAGATTCCGGGAAAAAAAGTACGTGTTCCGTAGCTATGAACATAAATATAGTAAAAAAAAGTGTATGAACGGAATCCTTCGATGTATGTTAGAGCTGCTGCGGATAAATCGAAAAATATCGAAGTCAAGTATAGCTCGAATTAAAACATGCGACCTAAAGCTTAAAGCATTTGCAAAACTGTCAGCTCCTAAGTACTTTAAGGACCAGGAAGTGCGAGCTAAAAGAGGATGCCGAAGAGCCTATGAAAAAACACTGAAAAAAGTTGTCATAATTGATGATGACACTTTCGTGACCGTGGACCCAACGGATATTCCTGGGAAGCAATACTACCATGCGGCTTGACGGGACTCCGTAGATTATTCGCCAAAAATTGTAGCAAAGGTCAAATTTTCAATAAATATCTCGTTTGGCTAACCATAGACCAAAATGGCAATACGTCTTAACCATATATTTGCACAGGCTCTATGAACGCACGTATTTATTTGAGAGAATGGATGATAATGCGATACATTTCGTTCATAGATAAGCATTACCAGAGGGAAGAAATTATATTCTGGCTGGATATGGCGTCATGCCACTACGCTACGGAAGTCACTCAACATCTAGAGGCTGCAGGTATAGATTTTATACAAAAACATAACAACGCCCCAAATGTTCCCCAATCTCCTGGTATTGAAGCTTATTGACCTTTATTTAAACGTGAATATAAAAAACAAACAGAAAAACACAAATCGTTGGCTGGATTTAAGCATAGATGGACTAAATTGGCTAAAATTGTGGCAGCTACTTCTCGAAAAGCTGTAATGAGACGAGTAGCAATCAACCTTAGAAAAATTGGCTACGGAGGCTTTGCACGAGCAAAATTAATATAAAGTAGCAAATAAAATGAAATTCTGAAAGAAACAAAATGTAAGTAGTAGTGCTTTGTAAGATTTTTTTATTAAATAGTTTCATTCAAATCTTGTCTCTTTACTTCTGGGACAGCCCATTATTAGGTGTTCTTATTTAATCCTTTTTTTTCTTGGTACGTAAATAATAGTTATTAAATCACATGCATCATACTAAATCTAAAATTGGTACATATACATAGGTACTCGTATCCTCCCTAATGATAGTTTAATAGGTATATATCTATTTAATGTTAATCCAATAACTTGTTTATTAAAGAATGCAGTTTAACCTTGATTTTACCGCAATCCGCAAATAAAACCAGTGCGGCATCTGCATTTATGACTTATTTAATTCCACATTTCGAGACATCCTGTTAGATTCGAATCTAAAGGTCAAAATATTTATAACTTGCCCCACATGAATGGAGAGTTCATTTAGTGCAGTTAAATTTAAATTGACAGTGTGGCTGCGTTATTTGAATACATTAGTTAGGTACCTACATATTAACACAGCTTATGGTGCTAAGTAATTATTCTTAGTATGATGTGGTATGATTAGGGATGAAGTAAATACAGTCGCCATCAGATACATCGGAGCGGCCAGAGTGCTCACAAATATCTGAGCGGGTGCTTAGACAAGTAGCCAATCGCTAACGCTTAATCGTCAATCGTAAACGAAAGGCAGCTAACTGTCCTTGTCGCACTAATGGGAAAGAGTGACAGAGAGGGAAAACTACGGTACGCCACTAAGCGTTAGCGATTGGCAACTTGGCTAAGCATCCAGGCATATGTTAGAGTGTATGTCCAGGTTTTGGGCACCGTGGCCGTTTCGATATCTGATGGCGACTGTACGTGTACAATGTACATCTACCTACTTGGATACACATGAGCATGACAAACAAAAATGTTTCGAATTTAGTTCTACTTCCTAGGTTACTGATCAACATTTGAAGTAGGTATCTAACTGTGAAGAACGAGTACTTGATGTACAGGCTGAAATCTCATTACGAGTAGGTACTTGATGCACAGGCTCAAATCTAATTCTTTACTTAACTTGTATCTTACGGGCCTCTCAATAACTCGTTATTTTAATAATGAAATAATTACATAACGTATGTTATACAAATCGACCTAGTCATCCATTAAGCTCAATATAAAATTTAAGACTTGTGTTGTCTAACCTCTAATAGATAATTATACGAGTACCTAAATGAATAGAAAATAACCACTACCATTTGTAAAAACTATACAAATCCCTTTACCGGGATTCGAACCCGAAGCTTACAGTTTCTAGACAGGGTCAACAACCAACTAGGCTACACAAGTACGCAGGCCTCCAAATAATACCTTAATACTTATTTCAAAACAAGATCTTATCATCATAGTCGTCATTGCCATTATGTCACAATGTATTTATTGAAGGTCGAGTCGGTATGGCACATCCTGCTTTGTGTCAGTCTATCTTTGAATATCTTGATGGACGATAATATTATTGATCATTCATGTATATTTACGAACTTGAAAACGTAGATGTGATTGCGTGAGAACAAATATTTAGGGTACAGTATGGATTTATGTAGGTGCTCGTAGTTATTTCTAGTCTGATCCCTTCCATCTACGTTATTATTGATATTACTTGAGTAATTAGTAAACGTCTTATGAAACAAATGTTCATGTCTTATATTGAAGGGAACCCCTTTTGTTCCTTTATCTGCAGAGTTTCAGGGATCCATAGGCTTCGGTAATTACTGACCACGGTAATTACGGCCCTAAGGCCGTATGCTTATTTGCTACCGGCGTAATACTCATATGAAAGAATCCAGAATAAAAGGAAATAATCATCAAGTAAACTCTGAAGTTTTGGAACTAATCGATTAGCACAAAATATTTACCATTATTTTACCACTAACTCTACATCCTCAATATAATACCTACTCTATTATGAGGGGTTAATCTGTAACTCTTTGTGATGGCGCGGGTAGCATTTGGACTAATTATCCCAGATGCCAACCTGTCCATTGTTAGATATCGACTAGTATGAAGGTTAAATAAAATAGATCAATAATAATTTCTAACTCGCCGAAAAACTTAATACTTGGACACGAGCTAAATACTAACTTATCATTATTGATATCTAATGATATATTTTGTAGAACAACTCAAATTGTTTTATTAAGTTGAGTTTTATTTGTTAAGTTGTAGCACTACTAGTTAATATGTATATAAATATTAGATACCAAATACCAAAGAAAAAATTATCAACGCTGTCCCCCCACTCGAGGCTAGAGTGGCCGAGTGGTTTAGGCATCAGCTGCGAAAGCTAAGGACGTGGGTTTAAATCCCACCTCTAGCGTTGGTAAACATCAGTGTCTTCTTTGGTACATATCACCTAATATTCAAAATTATCAATAATGTAGTCTCAGGAAATATTTGAAACATTTTACATTATTTTATTATAACAACACTAGTTAACAATGCTTTCTCCACAGGGCCAGTCAGCGACGCTAGAGAGCATACGAACGTCTCTGTCGTCCAAGTTCCCCGTAATGCAGACGCCGTCGCAGGAGGTGGTGTACGACACTCTGGCGCAGCTCATGCAGGACCGGAAGATCTATCAAACCTCGAGGGGTTTCTTCATCGTCACTCCTGAGTAAGTGCGACAACGGCTCCCCCTATCTAGTTGGCCAAATGTTACAAGGATTTATGTTGCACTTTGGGTGGAGACATATTATATTACCTGTATATCAGCGATATATGTATCACTTATTTTCTTCGGCTCGGCACATTTGTCGGTCTTTATGGGTTGCCATAAGAGCTCTGATGAATTTATTTGGACTTCCATAGTTGATGTAGCACCCTTTTATATCATGACGTCTAGAAAGTAGGCTAGAACAGAATTTGACAAACGATAACAATATTATCTTAATCAGGTTACTTGTATGTAGGGACAGGGAGATTTAATCATAGGTAACGTAATACGTAATTAATAAAAAAAATCATCGTAATAAGAAACATTAACGCAAAACCCAAAAGAAGCGGGCTGGAACAACTCCGAAACATTACCATAAATATAATTTAATTGTCCTCTTGAAATCTCATGCATTAAAATTTCACAGCAATCAACACGCTCGGATCCTTAACAAGTTGAATCGTTAAAATATTTATAAAATCTCGATGCATGAGTCACTTCGCCATTTCTAGACGTTCCATTGCGCAAAATGGAACGCACCCTGCGTCTCGATGAGTAAACGCGCCAATTTTGGCGCCAAACTTGACATTGCAAACCATTTATAAAACGGCCGGCTTAGCTGTCAGAGTAGAACAAAGATGCACTGATGCATACAAATGGATGACTAACTGCTCCGGATTGGTCTGAACTGTAACATTGGCAATTGTTTTTAGAAATATTTAATTGATTGCTGAGCAATATATGTACCTACAACGTATCCTTACACTCTGGATATTGTACATATACGTGTGTATCAGAAGTGTAATGAGACGTTTTGATTAGGGTACCTAGGTACCTACCGAGTTCTAACATAATGTCTAAAGGTGCATTCAAACTAAAAGAGCATTCGCTGTTCTAACCTCCCACTCTACGAAATTCGATCGGTACACAAAACGTGATTGGTTGATTTCGTAGAACGGGCGCTAGAACAGCGAATGCTCTTTTGGTTTAAACGCACCTTAAGAACGCTCAATCCAAACGCCACACCATTAACGAATACTTAAGAAAATACTGATTTACTAATTAATTTATAGTTAATAATAATATGTCTGACACTTATCCTAAGATTCCTAAGTGACTACCTACACTTGCGAAAGTTTTGGAAAATGAGACCACACACTGTACAATAGTATTCTATACAATCCTAATAACAGAATTACGGATAATTATGGATCCAAGCTGCAAGCACGTAGCCAAGGGCGAGATTTGAAATCTTATTAAGTATGTCAATATAATATACAATACTTTTTCTACGAGTTTTTTTATAAATAAAGTGTAAGGATAGTACAGTCAAAGACAAAATAAGGTGTACTCAAAAATGTTCAAAACATGTCCCAGTGTACTCTAATTCTGTGTAATAAGAACCTCGTAACATATTTATGAGCGGATTCTTTCGATAATTATTTTTTCCCCTCACTTAGCTCGTAAAGCGCTCGTTTATCCTTTAATACAAGCGGGTAAAAACGCTTTTTACCAACTTGTGAATAAAGTAATTTGACATTGCTCTAATTCCTATAGCCCCCTACTGCCTAGTATAAGTGGACCTGTATGACCGTAGTAAACATGCGCAATCGGAGCTCACATGTTAAATTGGTCGTTTCTCATGGGTGACTTTGTAAGCCATTGGCTATATTTAAGTTCCAAAAGTAACTTTATTCTACGATACGTTTCGACATTGAGTTTTAAATGGTTTCTTTAAGTTAATTTACATTTGGATGAGATTTGTAATCATATTTCCTCGCGATAGTGAGGGGGAAAAAGTATGTACATGTAAAGTATTACACTTGGCGGCAAAGTTTGTTCAACACTCGTGCCTTGAGACCACATTGGCACAACCGTTAAACAACAACTTTGCCCCCTTGTATAATAAATAACTATTGCACTTGACTGTACGCTAGCTCTCACCTAAATGAAAAAACGAACTTTCGGCACTTGTTTATTATTTTTTTTATTTAAATCTAAGAATATTATATTTGTCTAAGGTGTTAATAAACAAGGTACAGTTACCTCTAACTTTAGGTAGGACTTAGAAACTACGCACTTAGCAAGACCGCGTAGGCGTATTAAGTTGCGCGTACTTACCTACCCAGAAATCTGACATGATTTACGCTGTCCTTCCAATGTTTCGAAAAGTTATTTTTCTTCCATTCACTACCTACCTACAGTGCTGTAGGAGTGAACGATGTTGAAATGACCGATTGGATTAATAATCCTTGGTGTCTTTTATCTGCAGATTCATTTATCATTCATATTGAGACTAGAGTAGCAGTCAAGGACGTTATAATTTGCAATATCTTTGTTGCGAATGAAATTATGCAATATTTTTTATTAGAGCTTTTAAGTATCAGGCATTGAGAAAATACCTATTGTTACTTCCTAATCTTAAAATGATTGTGCATTATTGTTAGTTGGTTATCATTCCAAGTGGAGATAATCTGACATTCAAAATCAAAAACATAATCCAAAGACGGTAATTACGTTTTAGTAAACACTATTGATTGGTCACTGACAAGCGGAACGTAGAAAAAATGGCCACGGAACTGTTTTGCCATGGTAAAAACCCATGGGTGTCATTTAACACAATGTTGAAATGCGATTATAATGATGGCGTTCAAATTTCATGAACGCTTCCTTATTCTTGTCAAACTGACACGTTAACAGTGACAATAAAGATATACTTAGGTAATATCCAACCTTGAGAAATCACTAAACATCTGACGACGAGACCGAAATATGAGATTTGAGTATGGGTGACGGCACCGGTCCAATGTCCAATTACACAATTCATCATTATTATTTTAAAGAAACTAAGAGTTATGCATTTGTTTTGCCACAGTCTAATTATAAGTATTATACTATACCATTAATTGGAGTTCGAGGCCAAAGAAACTACGAAAATATTGCCACAACAATGAAATTTTCTTACAATAGTAAATCCTTATTTTCTAAAAACAAACGTTGAGATATCTTATTTATTGGTAATTTTAATTCTTTTATTTATAGAAACAATATTATTTACTTATTTTCACGTAAATATAAGATATTTTATTAAAAACTTAATTATCCGCAATTATTGGTAACAAAGTTGGTATTGCGCTTGTATCACCTCAGGTGTTAATAACATTTGCAGCATCCAGCAATTTAAGTACACATATTGAGGGGCCACTCAACCAATAAAGAAATTATTTTTAAGGCACAAAAGCGGTGCATCAGAGCAATGTGTGGACTTAAACCGACTGATAATTGTGAACCATATTTCAGGGATTTGAATATTTTAACGATGCCCTCTCTGTTCATTTTTGAAATAATCCTGTTTGTCAAAGTCAATGAGAGTTTGTTTAAGAGGCATGGAGATGTATCTCGCAGAAACTTGAGAGACAAGCATAGATACAACCTCTGCCAAATACCAGCAAAAACTGCTCTAATGAGAAAGAGTGTGTATTATTTGTGTAGATTAATTTATAACCATGTACCAATACATTTGAAGCGTCAGTGCTTATCGGAGTTAAAAAATAATTTAATGAAATTATTAATTGAAAAATGTTATTATTCAATTGCAGATTATATGAATGATGTTTTAGATTGACATGTACACAAAATTATTATTATCCTTTTTCTTGACATTCTTGATATTAAATTAATTATATTTTCTTTTATTTTGAAGAGAAAATAATAAGATTTGTATATAGGAAAGCAATCCTTTCTTTGTTATGCGAGCATGATAGAATATAAGCAATTCTTCAATAATTAAGCTCATTGTTTTTTGTACGCCATTTTGGCAAAATATAGCGAACTTATACTTATAATAATGACCAACTGTTACCATACATGTACCTATATTTACAAATAAACACTTACTTACTTACTTACATAAATTAAACCCCTATTCCTGCATACGTTTAGAAAATTGCAGAATAATATTTTGTAGCGTGCTTTACGTTCACATTTTGTATTCGTAAAATTATCATACAGAGGCGACCCTCTTGGTCCAACCATGTTTAGCTTCACCATACACCCCATCATCAAAAAACTAAATTCCAAATTAAATATAATGGGCGAAATCTTTCACAATGATACAAATCATATTTTCTGGATCTACATACTCATAATTACAGCCAAGTTTTACTATGGGACCATCTTTGAAAAAGTTACCACAAAATCTACATCTCCATACATATTGTGAAACCAGCTGTCGCTAGTTACAATCAAGTTGTCATTAATATGTAGGTATGTACAAAACATACAAAACATTGATGGTTGGAATTGCAACGCTTTTGAATGTGTACATTAAACAAAAAGGTGTACAAACATTGCAAGGGTATGTAATGATTTTATTAGGAATTATTTTAAATAAATAAATTAAACGGCAAAAAGGTTGTCGAAACCTGAAACCTTTATTTGACAATGACATAAGAGACTTTGACAGACTTGACAGTAACGCATCTGTCGTAGTTTCTTTGGCCTCGAACTCCAATTACTGGTATATAACCGTACCGTACGTTGTACTTAGATTGAAACCTCCATATTATCTCGCATAGATATATGAATTATCTCGTGTTTGTAGGCTAAAAAAGCTATAATATTAACATACACATACTCGTACATTTCACCCTATTTCATGACGTATCAACTATACTAGACACACTTACCATTAAACATCGGGTCATTATTATGTAATATATAAAATACAATACATTATATTCGAAGAGACCACCAACGTCGACCGTATCCGATACGTAGGTATACCCTATACCTACGTATCGGATACTGCTCAATAAATGTGTATTATAAAATTCTCTAACGAAAAAACCTAACTTACCTATTGTGCCATAAGCTTTCAAAGCAATAATTATGAAGTTTGAACATGATTCGTCAATCGTTACTGGCTTGTAATGTAGGTAACACTCAAGAGATAAGACTTAAATAAGCCTTATCCACTGAGAAATAAGATTTTAATTCGAAAAACTTGAGTGAGGTCAAGGCTTGATTGATTTTTGGCGTGAACTTGGATTAAGATGTATGAAAGAAATGACTGAAGGTGAAGACGTAAATCGATT
The DNA here is from genome assembly GCA_025490895.1 of Thaumatotibia leucotreta. Taxonomy (NCBI): domain Eukaryota; kingdom Metazoa; phylum Arthropoda; class Insecta; order Lepidoptera; family Tortricidae; genus Thaumatotibia; species Thaumatotibia leucotreta. Next base: position 13,068 of record JALPQI010021964.1, read on the forward strand.
AAGTAAACACGTTTTACCATCAGAACATTCGATACCTACGATAAATGTTAAAGCTTGTATTACCATTTGCACCTCTTTCCTTTGTAATAAGGCATAGAAACCTTTGATAACGATCGTAAAAATATAATTAAGTTTTGGCTTCTTGGATGTGCGTTGCAAAAGTTAAAGTGCAAGGAGCAACTGTGCAATAGGATCAGCAATCTACCCAAAGCAAGCATTTACCTTATTCATAATATCGTTGAGTTCTTTAAAACAAATATGCACGACTTTATATCAAAGTAGCATGTATTTATATTGTATATTCCCAAAAAAAATGTCATAATATTATTTTTGCCATAATATAACAAATTGTTTTCTTATACAGAAACTTACGTCGACATAAAAGAGCGTTAGCGATTAGGTTTTGCAAACTCATTTTGAACTTTCGTGGGTACTTGAAACCATACCCTATTATGCTCTGCAATTGACGTAGAGATATGAATTTGTTCAACTACATTGCAATTACGTGAATATGTAGATACATACAGCCTCTGTCAGCCTCCGTAGCCCAGTTGGTAGTGACCCTGCCTACGAAGCTGGATATTCCGGGTTCGAATCCCGGCGAGGGCATTATCTGTGTATTTATTTATCACAAATATTTGTTCCTTGGTCGTCTATGTATTTAAGTATCTATATGTATATATCTATTATATATATCGTCGCCTGGTACCCACATCACAAGCCTTAGGTAATTGAGCTTACCGTGGGACTAGGTCGATTTGTGTAAAGATGTCCAAAAATATTTATTTATTTTATTTAAAATATTTATACAGTCATTTCTTGTAGTTTAATATTTAGATTAACGTGAACTTCATTAGGCCTGACTTGTAATTTCCCTTTTCAGACGGCGGCGCTCCCGCTCACGATCGTCCTCGCGGCACCACGATGACGACTGCCCGTCCCCGCGGACGCTGCTCATGTCCGACCAAGAGGCGTTGCACCAACTCTACGGGGAGATCACTACCGTCCGCGACGGTGCCATCACACACCAGTGCGTGCAGACCAACCTCGCTGACGTCATCTGTGGGGGTGAGTAGCTAAGCTGACTGAATAGCAGGCCACTACAGGCTTGAGACTACAGCCGCTCTGATCAAGAGGCGTTCACCAGCTCTACGGCGAGATCACTACCGTCCGCGACGGTGCCATCACACACCAGTGCGTGCAGACTAACCTCGCCAACGTCATCTGTGGGGGTGAGTAGCTAAGCTGACTGAATGACACGCTGTGACCAGAGCCGCTATGATTAAATGGCGCTGCCCCAATTCTACGGGGAGATCACTACCGTCGACAACGTCGTCATCACGGACCAGTGAGTGCAGACTAACCATCTGTCTAATCTCTCTTTATCTAATCGCTGATCTCACTTGTGGGGGTGCGTAGCTAAGCTGACTGGCCACTGCACGCTAAGACCACGACCTCTCAAATCGCTTGGCACCTGCTCTACAGGGAGATCACTGCCGTCCGCGACGGTGCCATCACACACCAGTGCGTGCAGACCAACCTCGCTGACGTCATCTGTGGGGGTGAGTAGCTAAGCTGACTGAATGGCAGGCCACTGCACGCTATGACCATAGCCGCTCTGATTAAGTGGCGTTGCACTAGCTCTACGGGTAGATCCCCACCGTCCGTGACAGCTCCATCACGCACGAGTGCGTGCAGAATATCTTCGCTGGCATCATCTAAGGGGCGAGCAGTTAAGCTGACTGAAGGCAGTCAGCGAGACGCTCCTATCAAGAGGCGGTACACCAGCTCTGCGGAGAGATCAACACCGTCTGCGAAGGAAGGACATCACGGACCAGTGCGTGTAGACTAACCTCGCCAATGTCATCTGTTGGGGTCAGTAGCTGAATGAATGCTTGGCCGATGTGACTTCGACACGTTTAGCGAACGTCCCCTAAAAGAGATCACCACAGCCCGCGATGGCGACCTCTCTGACTGGCATGGCATGGTTAACAACATCTCTAAAGGCAAGTGGCTGATCAAGCTTACTGAGTGTCTGGCTAATCCACTATACCCATGATAAATGGACGGATAAGAATAGTATAACCGTTGCTCAATTTGTGCCACAATTAACTTCCATTAGTTATAATTAATAACATTAACACAAACATGAAATGCACTTTCATCTTGATGAAAATAGTTACCAGCAAAACGTTATATAACGCCGCAGAGGACGGAAAGCGTGGCATGCAGATAATGGGATCCCGTTGACGCTAGAAACAAACGGAATGTAGGGCGCCTGCAGTGCCCTGATTGTAGGCCACGGAATCCAGTGGATTCGGCGCAATTTGCGAGCTAACTCACTTTTAGGAAACTATCGACATTTGCTACGAAATATAAATTGAATGCCTTTTATTCGTATTTTCGTCTACGCCTAACATTCGTTAGCGAGTGACCTAATTGCCCCGAACGTAGAATAAAAATAATATATACGCTAAGGTAGGGTGAAATGAGTGTAAGTTTAATTGAACCTTATCTTTTCCTCGCTGGTGCATTTTTAGAAGAAAGAAAGTATTAGGTATAGATATGTAAATTAGGAAGTATGAAGCAAAGTCTACCGTATGAATGGCATGGTAGGTGTTATTTTTTTATTTTTGAAAGGAACGTGAAGGAAAGTTTACGTGAGAGTTTATTGTGAAGGTGTGTCACATGAAAAAATGACATTAAATATTTTGATTTAGCAAAAAGTCTCATATTGGGGTAATCGTAACCAAAACATTAACAATTTAGAATTTTTCACGTCTTCTCTTTGTCAAAACATACTGTGCCAAGTTTAAAGACAACGAATAAAGAGCCGAGCCGAGAGTGTAATTTTGTAACAAATACAAGCTTGTATTCAGGGCAAATAAACAGTTAATTTTTTTTACTAAAACTCGGTCAGCACTGCCAAGTGCCAACAGTAAGTACTTACGGTATAGACCGCATTATGATTTCCTTCTTGGGATGCCGAATAAATTGTCAAAGCGACACGGATGGCTATCAATCGGAGATTTTTATCTGTAATTTTATTCTACAAATCAAAGGTCTTAAGGCTGTACTCAGAAGGTTCCAAATGAAAACATTTTATAATGAACCATAAAAAGTGACCTGGAAAAGGTCACGACCATCGTAAGGGACGTGACATTGCCAATTTGTCGAGGGAACAGTTGCAACGGTACAGATTGTGAAATGTTCTGACAACGGCATTTCAATCAATAAACTTCGATATTTGACCGATTACGCATGGTGGCAACGATCGCGCGTAAACTTATGAACTTGATTCTTATTCAAATCATGTAACTTTAAGTTCGATTGATTTGATAACAAAGGTAGGAAAAAATCAAGCTGTAGCGGTCACGATTATTTAAAGTTGTATTTATATTTTTTCTTTACCGATACCTAGTTTCGGTTTCCTCTCATTTCAATTCACTTCAGAAGGGTGGATGTAACATAATGTGGGCCGATATCTGCAAGAAGATAGCGTAGCGACCTACAATATTCATGTATATTATATAGTTCAGGAAGTATTTGCAAATAAATAGACCTAGTTAGATTTAAATAAGTCTAACCATGTGCACTCTATACTAAAATATTCACCGAAGATACTCAAACGAGTAACAAAATTAGGATAGGTACGTTAAACCTAAAAAACAATAAACCTAGTAAACCCAAAGTGAAAGTCGTGGCTACGTTAGTTAAATAATTAATGCAATGAAATAAAAGAAAACTATTTAAAAATCTCTCCCAAATCGATGCCAATCTGTAGTGTGCCCACAAAGCTGGCCTCATTACCACGTTGTATTGTATGGCAATCCCTATTCGCCTTCCTTATTTACAAGAACTAAAATCAACATTTAATGTTGATATAGTTAATGTGCAGTGTGCATAACCGCAAGATCAATTTCTTTCTGCGGTTGCTCTACTTAAGTGAGTATTATTTATTAACAAGCTTATAATATTTTATTTTTACTGAAAAACGTCTACGACATTCTCGACTATCGATCCGTCTGATCTGATACCAATAGACATAATTCAACGCTACCATTTCTCTCGTTCTGGTTCACGCTAGAAAACTGCACAACCCTCGATCTTATCATCTAGTACATATGGGTGGTAAAACATAAGCGGGTTCAGTGGAAAGACCGGATACGCGGATCGATCTTGCACTGACGCATTAAGTGCAATTTCTTTTTAAAAGAAAGGTGTAGTAGAATGTGTGAGACTTATACATAGTTACAGCCTTATGCCTCTCGACAGCTGAATAGTGATGCAAAAACAGTTGTCACTGGGCTCACCTAATAGGGGACTTGCTGATTTAGGTTCTTCCATCGCTCAACATAATAAGTGAACCAGTAAAATCTTGAACTCCGATCACACGAGGTTGCTACGAATGCTAAGCTTACAAATATAATGGACTTTCTTCAATTACACTTCATTGAGCTTTAAGAATAACAACTCAGTTAAATTATGGGGATGTGATATGAGACGATTCCGAACGAGGTATGTCGTGAAGTACCTACTCACATTAATATGCTTGCGTGCATGTCATCTATAGCAAATAAATTTATCTACACAAATACGTACAACAGCTACACCCTTTGATTACTAAAAAATTACCCTTGACTTATAACCATAAAAAAATCAGTAAATAATTAAAATATAACCATAATAATAAATAAATACAAGAGTACAACACATCCTGGTTGTAGAGACGAAACTTGGATCGAGTCGTATAAAAAGGGTTTTTTACCATGCCACCTTTGTATACCTACGGAGTTATCTGAGATCTGAGAAAATGATAGTAAAATACGCAAAAAATCTGAATTTATTATGGGTTAAATATATCTATGTCTATGTACATTAAAAATCTGTTTGAAATCGGTACAATTTGCATTTTCTATAAAGTATAACTCCTGGCCTGATTATTTTGCTCTGGATTGAATGAAAGTAGGTACTACTTACCAATGTATAATCTGATTAGAAAAGGAAAAATATTATTCGCATACACTAAACAAAATGATAAAATGAAAATAGTTATTCATTTGCAGTATTCGCACTCGATACAACATACTACTGATCCAATGATCATCAAAACATCTAATACGTACTCATTACAACTGAAAATCAAACAGTGAACCTATTAATCAATCTCCATTCACGTGAGAATATAGTTATTCGCACTGTTTAATTCGCCTCAGCAGTTAAACCAATATTAGATTAGCTTTCGATGGCTCCAATAACGCAATAGTTGTAAGTGTTGTAACACATTCAGAGCTCACATATGTATACAGTGGTTCTCTGGTCTGTGGTATTAGAGGGACAGCTGACCGCATGCTAATGGCTAGTCATTACTGTCAAATTAAACTTGTCAGCACAAGAAAGTGCCATCCGAGTTCTTTCCTGTCCACAATGTGCTTTCCTTTAAGAGAAAACACTCTTCAACTCGCACAGGAGTAGTTAGTTGTTGTACCTACTTTTGTATTTGCTTCTGATCTAACAGATTCGAGATTACCATTATAATCGTAGGCGTCATGGTACGTAGTGCATGGTCCTTTTATTAAGTAATAATATAGTTATTTATTATACAAGGGGGCAAAGTTGTTGTTTAACTGTCGTGCCAATATTGAGACCTGAGCTAGCGAAAGATTCCAAAATTGAGCCACGAGCGTAGCGAGTGGTTCAAAAACTGGAATCTTGAGCATTGCGGAGGTCTCAAGGCACGAGAGTTGAACAAACTTTGTCGCCAAGTGTAATACAACTTTTTTCCCCTCACTATCGCGAGGAAATATGATTACAAATCTCATCCAAATGTAAATTAACTTAAAGAAACTATTTAAAACTCAATGTCGAAACGTATCGTAGAATAGTTACTTAAATATTGCCAATGGCTTACAAAGTCACATGAGAAACGACCAATTTAACATGTGAGCTCCGATTGCGCATGTTTACTACGGTCACACAGATCCACTTATACTAGGCAGTAGGGGGCTATAGGAATTAGAGAAATGTCAAATTACTTTATTCACAAGTGTGTAAAAAGCGTTTTTACCCGCTCGTATTAAAGGATAAACGAGCGCTTTACGAGCTAGTGAGGGGAAAAATATCTTGGGACATCTCACATTAAATCGACCTAAGTAGTGCCATGGTAAGCTCAATTAAGGCGTGTGATGTGGATACCAGGTGGCGATATACCGTAAAACGGGGTAAATAGGAATGCCGGGGTAAATAAGAATGTAGACTAAGCTGGTCTGTTAGCCCAGGACAAACAGCCCAGTTTAGAACAACAGATTTTTTCATCATATGTGTTATTCTAAACTGGACTGTTTGTCCTAAGCTAACAGACTAGTCTACTCTACATTCCTGTTTACCCCGTCGTTCCTATTTACCCCTTTTTACGGTATTTTATCAGTATAGGAGCTTACAGTTATTACTATTAATGCTTGTCCCTTTCAAAACTTTCTTCGGTGTTTAGAAGCCAACATTTACTAAGCTGACCTACCTTTTAACCACCTTTTCTCCCCCTGCGGTTTTTCTCGGAGTCTCAGCTATTACACTTTTATAGTCCACAAAACGTCTTTATTGAATGCGGTCTACCACATTCTTCCTAGTTTGTAAGCTGTTTCGTGTCACAGACAATTGAATGAAACAGAAAACTGTGTACAGATATAGTGCAAAATGTTATTCCTTAGTATTTTCACGGAAACGTCCGAATTAATCTTTCTCTCTCAATTACCTTCAGTACAGTAGATAACAGAAATATAAACGCTTGTCTGTGTAGCTATACCTAATGCTGTTCAGCAGAGAGTAGCAAAAAATTACACGTAACCTGGACAAGCCCTAAGTTGAACAGTAGAACTCAAAGCAAGGCACAATCATTTTTGCTTGACAGCCAAAATTCATATTATATTAATTAGTTATATGAGTAAAGCATGTTGGCATATTATTTATGTTGTATATATAAAATAATTTAAGAACGAAGTCGACTTAAATAATGCACATTCCTGCAGATACGATACCATAATGCAAAAGGAAATATAAAGGATAACCCTGGGATTTTTTATTAAAATTAAACAAGCTATCCTTTATTAAGCACTTGCACGTTTATAGGGTTCGTTAAAAGACAGTCAAACTTCTGCTCTTAAAAGTCTGTGGCGTGTTTACAGTGGAGACGCGACGTCGAGACAGGATTATTATCAGAATAATGCCGTTTTAAATGGTCTCCGCAAAGTTTATAGCTAATTAAGACTAGATACGTTTTTTTTTGTTCTTATCAGTTACGACAATCGTACTTGTCACTCGTATTACGACAAGTAAATAATTGTAAAACGATTTTGACTAAGAAACGTAGCAGGAAAGTACGAAAATTCGAAGAATACCTCGAGGTCAATATGTATCGTTTCAGTGCAGTCAAGTGCCCTAGTTTACTGACCGATTATGTAATACCCACGTCATACTCACAAATACTGATTTGCCCACCAGAAAAACGGCTAAGCGTCGTCGTATGCAAATTCTTATTCGTGCCATAAAATACCGTATGAAAACTAGGTCTACCCGGAAACGTTAAGTCTGGGGTTGTGGGGTTAACGCCAAAACTGGAATACATTAGCCCAGTTCTAGATAATCGATGTTAGCTGCTAGTTTTCGCGGAAATCGAGATACAGTATCCTAGAAGAAGAACCTGTATGACAGCTTTGTATTTTTACCATGAGTCTATCACGGCCGCAAACGTCGATTTCCTCAACGTACTTACGTTAAGCGTTGTTTTGTGCGTTAATCGCAGCATTCGCAGCGTTCGACGAACGCGTTCAGGTGCGTTCAAATTAAAAGAGCATTCGCTGTTCTAGCGCCCGTTCTAAGAAATCAACCAATCACGTTTTGTGTACCGATCGAATTTCGTAGAGTGGGAGGTTAGAACAGCGAATGCTCTTTTAGTTTAACCGTACCTTTCGATTTTTACGGAACGTTCAACCCTAACGCAGAAGTGGCAAATCCATTACATTGATCATTTGACGCACAAAATAACCGCGAGCTTTATTGATTCGAGGAAAATGAACAGGGAGTTACATAGACGCTAGCAATTACTGCCACGACAAACTTATGGTAAGGATACAGTTATCGGTTATATATTATGTCAAACGGGATATAGCTACCCATCACAGAACGCATTCCAGTTTGTTAATTAATCTTAAGGGAGACTGAGGACAATGGGTACTCTCCAGATCCTGTGGAAGACTAGGCTAAAATACAATTACTTAACTGACAATTCGCAGTTTGGCGATTTGTTGATATTTGTACAAAGAGTTTGTTATAGAGATTTTCGAACACTTCACCGGTGACCTTCACTTGTTTGGACAATAATATAATCGTCTTCGAATGACGGTCATTAAGTGGCTACTTGCCCGACCGCTTGTTTGCCGTGTTAGGCGCGCGTTCAACTGTGAAATTACCCTTACAGCATCTTTGTTTTGTCTCAACTTTGCCTATTGTGCCATGTATATAGTACCCGAGTGGCAATGAACCTGTATATATTGCTGGCGGATGGAAAAGCTTCAAAGCTTCAACTTAGTATTGTAAAGTATACATTACGATCTATATTTTAGGTATACTATATAAAAATTAAATGAACATTATATACAATTTTTTGGCAGTAGGTACCTTCCTAGTTATTATTGAAAGGAATTAACCCAAGATGTTTTCATGTCCATTATTACCTTAAACTGTTTGAAGCAATCAATAATCCAATTAGTTTAATTTTATCAAACAATTTTACACAAGCTTTGCACCATCCGCAAAACCGTCCGTCACTTGTTCTTTTTATCTTAAAAAAAAAAACAACTTGCCTGGAGGAATCTCTACGAGGCAGTATGGCTTAGTGCTTTCGCCTGTCTACAAGGACTAAAAATAAAAAAAAAGGAATCACTACGCGATGGCGGGAAAATGTAGTGTTACCAGGACACTGATCTGCATATTACTAAGATCTGAAATCGAATTGGAGATCAAAAATGTAAACAAATGGGATACCACTACAAAAAAAATATCGCGAGATGTGGGTGATCAATCATTGAAATATTTATGAAAAATTACGTATTTACAGTCACTGACGTACGTACAGATAATTTTGAAATATTTTACTATTTTTGAATATAAAACATTATTTTTAATAATATATTTCTCTAGTTTTAATAAAATGTAATGTGTTTAATTTATACTACTGGCAATGACAAGAAATCTTAAACATTTGGTTCGAAGTTATAACAATAACTACCTTAGTTCATTCGTAATTTAATATGGTAACTAC
>JALPQI010021965.1:0-28179 GCA_025490895.1 Thaumatotibia leucotreta
GGTGAGAAAAAAAACAAGGGTTTTTTAGGGTTCCGTAGCCAAAATGGCAAATTGGAACCCTTATAGGTTCGTCATGTCCGTCTGTCCGTCTGTCACAGCCGATTTACTCAGAAACTATAAATGCTATAGTATTGAAATTTGGTAAGAATATGTGTTGTATTCACCGCTTACAGAATTATGATACTAAATTGTAAAAAAAATAATTGTGGTTGGGGCTCTCCATACATGTAACTGAGGGATAGAATTTTTTTTTAGATGTATATAAGCGTGTGGGATATCAATAGAAAGATCTTTGAAATTAATGTAAAGGCTTATATGTCACATTCTCATTTAAGCGAACCGTTTTCGAGGCATCAGCTTTCAAAGTCTGAAAAATGTGTCCCCCCCTCTATTTTTTAAACTACGTGGTATAAAATTCAAAAAAAAAATTATGTTATGCATATTAATAAACCCTATCAACGAGTTTTGGTTTGATTAAATTATCTTTTATAGTTTTTGAGATAGGTTGATTTAACTGCATTTTTTAACGATAAATTGATAATGGTACGGAACCCTTCGCGCGCGAGTCCGACTCGCACTTCGTCGGTTTTTTTATTAATTGTCGTTACGAACATGGGTTTGTAACGACGTGTAAGGAGATTGTTTTAAAGTAACGTCGCTTAGCCCTTCTTGATACTAGCCCTCGATTGTCCTTCGACCCGGCAGGCCTTTGATCTTCGGCCTGTTTGTTGGAACATTTCTGGACATCGGGGAAATTATTATAGTGAATGTAAATAGGGTGTTTACTGAGTGAAAGCTTTGTTGATATAAGGGGAATCTTTCTTAATACGGAATATGATTTGTTTAGTTTTCCTGTTATGTTTACTTTTTCAGGTAAATTTTAGGAGAATCTTCACTTTTTTTTTGACCGTTATATCTGTTTCCTCTTTGTTAAATTTATAAATATCTTGGGACATCTTACAAAAATCGACCTAGTCCCACGGTAAGCTCAATTAAGGCTTATGATGCCCACATCATAAGCCCATGGTACTGGTACCCATACCAGGCGATGATATACATAGATACTTAAATACATAGACAGCCATGAGCAAATTTTTTAGGCCACACTGAACACAAAAAAATATTTACCAAAGTGACTTAGGTTGGCTATATTACGAGGAAACTTTGATTTATGTAACAAATCCTTGCTATCAAATTTACAAAACTAAAAAGGTTGAAGTCTATAACAGAGTTCTGGTTAAATCAACAAAGAACATTGTACATTATACCAAACAACTGGTGTAATCAACCAAATTAATTTAATAAAATGCCGACATAAAAAGTTTGGTAAAATAAAAAAAAATTGTCATAGGACCCAATCAACCTTAATTTCCGGTTAGAATTACGCAAGACGCAAGAAGAAAAGAAGTATCCACCTAGGTAGGCACATACTGCAACCATATGAGGTACACAGCATTACAGCCCAAAGAGTCTGGAAATTTCTGGACTCAACGGGTATAAGTAACAACCTTTAAAATACAAGGGGCCGCCACAATAGATCAACGATTGGTCGAAGCGGCACAGATTGGCCCAACACACTACAATAATAATACGCAAGACCTGATAAATCCAACTTAGCATATTTTCAGTGTATAATATATAATCGTCATCGTCAATTAATTAAAATATAAACAATAAAATTAAATACGAATTGCCTTTACCTGTTCAAGTAGTTTCAATAATCGAGCCCTCAGTTCTAGCCCTCCTCAGGGGGTGTTCGGGCAAGTTCGTTAACAGGGCACAATGGACTCGGAATAACGCCAACCAATTACTTCCCCTACGAGTATTTGAGTACTTATTTTTCTCGGTATTGCTTTCATATTCAATATAAAACGCTGTTAAACTATGTATTACTATGCAGTAAATAATTATCCTTAGATTTAGCTTATACAGTGTGGCGATGTATTAAACCATGCATGGGATTCATTAGTGATAAATCTCAAAAAAATTGTTGCCTCACGGGCAAAGGGACTGCTCTTATTTTTTGGCCACCTTGTATACGTATACCGATATGCATGTACACCGTGTTTTTATTGATTTCCGTTAAATTGGACAAGTTGATTGGGACATTAATAGAAGTTACCTGGTATATCGGCTTTTGTTAAAATCGTAAAAAATTTTAAAAACCTTAAGAATAAGATCTCATGTGACTGACGGGACATATCAAAATAAGTAACATTAGGATGTAATAAAGGTTGCAATACACTTGTTCTGTCATCAAACTTATTTTTTTAATAACTCAATAGGAGTAAGAGTTAAGAAACTAGTTTCTTAAAGAAATTGATTATTTTTGATCTAAATAATATCCCTTTCATTTACGGCCATCAATTAAAACACGGTGTATAAACTTGAAATATCTTCCTATGTATAGTAAGGTAATAATGTTGTTATAAAAATGGAGAACGGACACGACAGAGTAGTAAGATTTAGGGATGTTTTTTATTTTTACAAATAATTAAAATCAATTACACAAAAATCGACTAAAGTCCCATTTGACAACCGACCTATCAAAAAAAAACGAACCTTTAGACTAACGAGTTCATTGATTTTAGCCCTCAGACAGCAAACATTAGGCCCTCGAAGAATTACCCGTACAAAACCATTACATAATTAACTTCCCACCCTGATTCCATGCTACATGATACCCGAGTCCATCTAACTGTCTACATTTAATTATATCCTTAATTAATATAAATTAACACGCGTAGAACCTCATCACTTTTGTTAAAGAGAAATTCACTTTTTGCTCATCTGTGATAGATAGCGGGTTTATTGGTAGGAGAGACTGCGAACTAGGGTCGACACCTCTCTGTCGCACTTATGGATTAATAGTATTTTATTTATATATTTTTATGGTTTAAAAAAAGAACCTATTATTATGTTTGCTGTCCTAAATTACGAAAAAAATAAAATCAAAAAATAGACCGATGATTTTGTGACTTATAAGATTTTGGTTCATAACTTTAACATCGATTATCTCGAAACGGTCATTTCAAAGTTACGTGACTTCGGCGTAACACGGCAGAACTAGGCTACGGAAAATGACATTAAATTGGCACTGTCAAATGTCAAATGAAGATGACGGGCAGCAGCGTCATCATAGTGGACACACTAATGCGATCGCCAACCCGTTTGCCCAGCGTGATACTTCAATCCCTTAGCCGACTCTTACGTCACCCACGGGAAGAGTTGGGGTGGTGACAAATGTATTCTTACATGGACTGTGGTGACTTACACGACTGAACTGACATAATATCACAATTATGTGATATCCAGTCATAGTTCTTTCCTATTAGTTCAACTCAACCATATTTCGTTTTGTAAAAGCAACGCTCGGATTAAGGAACCCTTATTAAGGGGGAGGGAGTACTAGTACCCAACGCTGTACCAATACTCGTCATCATAGCTTGAGTTGCCATCGATAAAAAAAAACAACTATTAGGGCATTTAAAGGATGATAAATGTATGTGCCTTCAATGCTTCATATCTCAATTTTGAAATAATTTGCTTATTTCTAAATTATTTGCATAACTTTAAGGCAGGCTGAAATTTATTAGGACTGAGTGAGTTATTTTCAATGTCCCAATATGTGACATTCAAACTTGTACAGAGGTGCCATCTATTGGAACTGCCAGCAAAAGCACCTGACACTTACTTGTACAATGGAGTTGACTAAGAAAATTTGCAATTTTAAGAAATTTTGATACTGTCACCCTATAAAACAAATACTATTTAACAAAACTTACAAACTCCTCTCCCAAAGTACATAACAATACTTTGTTTTTTTTTTTCAATTATTTATTCAAAATAAAAATCTTAAGTCTAGGGTACATAATTATGTTTGTCACTTACCGAAGCCTTCTTGGCTTAATTGTAAGTGATTTGTCGCAAATTACACTTTTGCTTCTTCTTAACTTAATATGCTTAGTAAATGCAGGTATCTAATAACAATTTTTAAAGTGACTTTTTAGGATTCTTTTACATTTAACAGTTTTATCTATTGTTTCTATTTTATTTAATAACGCCACAGGTAAATTATTAAATAAATATGTAGATTTATATATGAGCAAAATATCGTGATTCAAATAAACATTCTTTGTTAACATGTTACGTACCTATTGGTACTTCTACCTTATATTTCGTTTGGATTTAAGAATCCTTATTACATGAGCATCACTGTTGCATTAACTACTACGAGTCTATTCCTCTATCAGCAGGGATTACCCGTGTGACAAAGTATATTAACGAACGCGCGATACCTGATTACGTGATTGCGCGGACGTAATTCCGTTCGTAATGGACACTGCAACGCGCTTCTGGTTTCATTAATGTTTTCCGAATAGTTCTCTAGTTAATGCAATGTGACGGTTATTTATTTATAGGTTTATCGTCAGCCTTCGTAGCCTAGTTGGTAGTGACCCTGCTTACGAAGCTGGAGGTTCCGGGTTCAAATCCCGGCGAGGGCATTATTTGTGTATTTATTTATCACAAATAATTGTTCCTTGGTCATGGGTGTCTATGTATATAAGTATCTATATGTATACATCTATTATACATATCGTCGCTTAGTACAGGTGTAGTGAGAAATTACTTGCCTTCGGAAACGTTCGTAAACACATGCTGTTTCAGGCAGTGTCACCGAGTCTGACTGAAGTAGCATGACAGCTATTTACTGTCAGTCTCAGTGAGATAGACTGAAACAGCATGACGTTGACGAACGTTTCCGAAGGCAAGTCATTTCTCACTACATCTGTACCCTCATCACAAGCCTTAATTGAGCTTACCGTGGGACTAAGTCGATTTGTGTAAGATGTCCTAAGATATTATTTTATTTTATTTTATCTTTTGTCAGTTCACAGCTATAAATCGATGGCAGACAGCAAAATAACTAAATACTTTACTTTATTAAGAGGTAGTTATAGATATAATTACATTGCTGTAAATCTTATGTACTAAACCAACATTGCTATGAACTCATTCTGAAAATCAACCATTTTAAGATTTATTTATAGCTTTCTTGGTTTTTGCATTTTGTAGGCAAGGCCTGTAGATTAGATTAGATTTAGAATTAAGATTAAATTTTTTTTATTAGATTTTTAAAAATTCTACAGTATTCCAATATTAGGGCTGCCCATGTCGAAAAGTTCTCGAGTGGAGATCACGGCTAGGCAAATGCAGCGTAGGATGTCCACCCACAAGATGGACAGACGACCTTATGAAGGTCGCCGGGACACGCTGGATGCAAGTCGCATCTAACCGGTACATGTGGAGGTCTAGAGGGGAGGCCTATGTTCAGCAGTGGGCGTCTTATAGCTGAGATGATGATTATAATGATGACAGTAGACAGAGACACAATTAACAAATAAGCACACAAAAGTAGCGCGGGTCACAACTCAGCATGTAGCTGACCAAGCCAGCGCTGTTCTTCCATTGTGAACCAGGTGTGTACGCTGCCCGAACTGACGATTTGGAAACAATTTCTACTGTAAGAGCTTTCCAGGCGACGTGATTTAAATATTGTGCAGTTTATATAAATGTGTAGAGGCCTATAGAGGCCTCAAGAGGCCAAGAGGTACCGGTAGCAAAAAACGGGCCGCGGGCCGGCAATTAGCGGATTGTGTGAATATTTGATGCCCGCGCCGTGACACAGTGTCGCTTCGAATAGAACCTTTCTTACCCTTATTCTTTTAATAAGACCGACAATGCACTGCCCACACCTTCTCTGCTTTGCCTTAAATCTTTTTTTTATTATTTGAAATGGGCTTACTCATGCCCACAGACTAGCCAAAGGCAGAGACGTGGCCTACGATACATTAAGATTTTGTTTTGTGCAATAATGTTTAAATAAATGAATAAATTATACCACACACATCGGTCCACTGCTGGACGTAGGCGTCTCCTATTAACTATATATGTGTATATTGTGTATAGACGCATTTTAGCCTATGATGACACTGTTGTCCATAATCAATCTTCTATCTAAGAATGGTGAATGACAGAATTTCGGTAACGCAATATTTGGTGTTGTTTTTAGTTTAAGATGTATTTTAATGTAAGTTTACCTTTTACACCAAATAAATGAATTCTATTCTATTCTACCCCTATTTTACACGTAAAGAAGGTACTCAAAGAAAACAATTTTCTTTATTTTATTGTGCCACTTTTGTGGCGTGAGAAATATATAAATAAGCATATCACACACCATCTGTCCTACTGCCCTAACCCGCTTGTGGCGATTTTGGGCATTTACCTTCTAATGCATCTAAAGGTGCATTCAGACCAAACGAACATTCGCTATTCTTACCCCCCACTCTACGAAATTCGTCGAACGGGGGATAGAACAGCGAATACTCTTTTGGTCTGAATGCACCTTTTGATACGCTTAGATGATAGGAGAGGTTTCTGTACAGCCAGTGGACTGATTACAGGCTGATGATGTAGGTCTAAGTAGTTCGATTTGTGTAAGATTTACAACTCTACAGAAATTTTACTGGAAGTTTAGTTAAAATATCTATTTTAAATGTTTATTTACGATTCCATTACTAACCTCCATGAGACGTAATTCATTAGAATTTGAATCCTATATATTATCATAAAACCTGTTTACATTTGAGAGATATTTCCGATCTATGTAAAATAAAATAATGTATGTAAATAAGTCTCTTAGCAGTCTTAATTTACATTATTGGCAACCAAATCTTTTTACAATACGAAAATATCTTAACATAAATAAAACTACACAAAATATTTTCTCATACTTTGCTTACATCAATTATGCATAACAGTGAAATCCATGTTTTTCCAACACAACAGTGTGTCTTACAAATTGACATTTTAAGATATTAAAGGGAGATTATTCTGGATGTTTTTAAGGATTCCCTCTGACACGCACCGGAGTGATAAGGAAAGGAATAAGAAATAAAAGAATTGTGCGGAGACACGCAGTTAGTTATCGATAAACCAGTATTTAAATAAATATTATTAAATAAATGAATAAAATACATATCTTGGGACATGTTACACAAATCGACCTAGTCCCACGGTAAGCTCAATTAAGACTTGCGATGTAGGTACCAGGCGATGATATTTATAAGAGATAGATACATATAGATACTTAAATACATTGACAGCCATGACTAAGGAGCAAATATTTGTGATAAATGATTACACAAATAATGCCCTCGCTGGGATTCGAACCCGGAATCTCCAGCTTCGTAGGCAGGGTCACTACCAACTAGGCTACGGAGGGTGACAATTATTGTTCATTTAAGCTTTAGCGATTTTAGCAGGTATCGTACCACAAGTTGACAATGTTGTACGTAACAATTAGTTAGGTACAACATTGCTAACTTGTTCAAAAACAATTTAAATATTGCAATATTGCAACTATGGTCCACAATTTCAACTCATACTTAAGCATCAGTCCCATTTTTTTTGCTTTGTCCAAGTTTGTGCCTAACTATACCTGTGAAAAGCGCGATTGATGTAACAATTACGCCATTAAGATATTACCACCATGAGGAAGATGTTCGATTACGTTTTAGACCATAATAGCGATATCGATAGCGTTTTGACTATAATTAGGTGGTTTTCGATACCTACTTATTATTAAACCTATAGCCGTATCCTGAGTTGGCAAGTAACGATTACGATAGCGTTTGCTCGATACGTAAGATTATAATTATCACACTCGCACTGAAGTAACCAATACTTGCCAACTCATGGTAAGAGTATACTGATGATTCGAATGTAATATCGACGGTAGAAAGGCTAATTGACTTAACCGACATTTTATGAACTTTACAGGAGAGCCGTTTAAAGTTTTATTTTTTAGAAAAAAAATCGCTACAAAAAAAGTAACAGGTATATTGTAACGCAACTGCCATCAAATATTCAAGATATAAAGGCGCATACTTTGGTTCCTACCTTGATAAAATTAGTTTATTATGTCTCGAAATAAAGGTCGCTTAAGACAAATCTGCTAAAAATGAGAGAAAGGCTAATTGGTTCAAATACCAACAGCGTCTGCCGCCGGAGGCAAGTCAAATGACTGTAGTGTACAAGTGCACTTTTTTAAAAAGAAGGCTAAATGAGCTAAGCGCTATTTTTACTAAACAACGGGGTAAGGCTAAACAGTTTAAGCGATTCTTTAATGGAAATAAGTGGCGATTCTAATTGACTTAATGACACACACCCATTGAAAAACGGATTGCTTAAATCTCAGGAATTATATGAATATGATTAAACATGGTGGTTGAAGCTCGGATATTTAGGGACAAAGGTATAATTACTCTGCAGGTCTAAAGAAAACAAAATGAATGAAAATCGTTTTTCTCAATTTTTATTGCTATATAAAGAAAAATATTTGCTTCTAATAACATAATCAGATAGTTATTTGGCCGAATCAGTCTTAGAAAAATTGCGGATATTGATTATGACAGCGTTTCATCCGCAATAACCTTTCTGTCGCTTTTATTGAAAAAAAAATGCTCATTTTGCCTAACATCTTTAATTAATTTATTACTACGCTTGATACGTTACATTTTTTAATCTATATATATATAGATATTATATCTGTAGTCAGTTTTTTTTTACAATTATAAGCGGCAGAAATACGTAAGTAAGTATTTAGACTTAAACTTTAATTATCATTAAATAATCAAGAAATAACAATGAAAATAATTAAATTATTTCATAATGTGAAATACACGATTTCAGTATCACACACAAATCACTACGGTACATGCGCCTACCGGCACAGACTACAAGTGATTGACGCGCCCGCGCGGGGGGCGGCGGTAGTTATAGGCGAGCGGCTCAAAAAGCGCCGACGGCGGCAAGAGTGTGATTGTACCGCCGAGTCAAAAGTTTCTCATAGACATTTTTGATGATTTAAGCTACACTGATATGATGCATTATGATTTTATTATAAGGATTTAAATGACACAGGTCAAACAAATATTCTATTTCAACCGACATTCTCATCTATAAAAAGAGGTTCAAAATGCTTAAGTAACAGACATTTTATGGTTTAGGGTTTTACGTATTTGGTTGAAGCGACCCATGCCCTAAAAATTGGGAAGAGCTAAATGGTTCAAGCGACATGCTTCTTTTATTTTAAATGGAGGCTAAATGCTTCAAACGCCTATGGTGGCACTTTTTTGTTGATGTTCAATTGACTTAAACGACTATGCTCGTGTGTGATGGAGTAAAGCCAAAAGCTTCAAATCAAAACGAATGGCAAAGTTGGGAAAGTAAAAACCGCTTAAGCGGGAACCAACCAAACATGTTTGTGGGTCAAGTCACGTTTCATTCAAAAATGCAATTTTTTGTGTTGCTTCATGCCTTGATTTTTTTAACGCTGTACCAAATTTCAGAAGTGTTAACCGCCATCAAAATCGTCTGATCGCTATGAAACCGAGCTCAATCGACGGAGAAAAATCTGCCGATTCCGATGATATAAATAACTCAATATCGCCCAAAGTGTCGCTTAAGCCAATTAGCCTTTCTACCGTCGATATTATGGTTTCAGTGACAGACAAACGGAACGATTTTCCAAATAGGTCTTATCGCGCTTAAAATGAATAACATGCTTCGAAAACACAAGTACGGTATCATCAAAATAATATGCAAAAATCGTGTAATTTTACATCAGTCTGTTTTTAATTACATGAAACCCATATTATCTTTACGTGGGTTTCGTGTTGTTAATTTCATAAAGGAATTATCCGAATACTCACTCGATAACAAAACTCAAAATACTCAGAACCTTTAATTACATTCCATTCCTGGAATTACTCTGGTGTCATTGTTTATTCTCGTTGTAATTATAATGCTAATTTCCTTTGATACAATACACAATGAATAAAATTGTATTGTGGTTATCGGTATCATAGTTTCATATAACTTCATGGTAATTATTTAACATGACCGTATGGTGACGGCAGTAAGAATACATTTGTCACTACCCCAACTCTTCCCTCGGTTACGATACCCAAGGGATGTTCGGAGGTGGTGACAAATGTATGTTACTGCCAATTATTTTTGCTCAGATATGTCAAATATGCAATGTGGCCTGCCCATTGCCACTTCAATCCGGAGGGCTATGTTAGTTCGCCTACGGATCTCCTCATTTCTGATTCGATCACGCAGAGAAACTCCGAGCATAGCCCTCTCCACAGCTCTTTGAGCGACTCTGAGTTTAGAGATGAGGCCGATGGTGAAGGACCACGTTTCGGCGCCGTAAGTCATCACTGGTAACACACATTGATTGCACGCAGAGCAGATGGACGAAAAGTGCTCGAGTGGAGACCACGGCTGGGCAAACGCAGCGTAGGACGTCCACCCACAAGATGGACAGACGACCTTGTGAAGGTCGCCGGGACACGCTGGATGCAGGTCGCATCTAACCGGTACATGTGGAGGTCTAGAGGGGAGGCCTATGTTCAGCAGTGGACGTTTTATGGCTGAGATGATGATGTCAAATATTTTCTATCGATAAATGTTTGTGTCGACGCCGCCCCTCCCTATTATGACAAGCAATACTGCTCGTGGGTTTTATTCTGCGTTTTATACGTTTATTTTACGATTAATAACACTTTACAGGATCACTAACGGCCCCAGCTTCCGTGGTTTGACTGTACCGCGTGGTTTTAAAAGAAGAATGCTGAAGTCGTTATCAGATTTAACGAAGCGGCTGGAGTGCTCATAAATATCTGAACATGCATTCTAACCCCAGGGTTGCTCAGATATTCGTTACTGTAAGTGTAAAATCATCATCATCATATCAGCCGAAAGACGTCCACTGCTGAACATAGGCCTCCCCCAAAGATTGCCACAATGACCGGTCCTGCGCCACCCGCATCTAGCGGACTCCTGCGACCTTCACCAGGTCATCAGTCCACCTTGTGGGAGGCCTACCCATACCCACGCTGCGCCTTTCGGTACGTGGCCGCCACTCAAGAACCTTCCTGTCCCAACGGCCATCGGTTCTACGCGCAATGCGCCCCGCCCACTGCCACTTCAGCTTAGCGATTCGGAGAGCTATTTCGGTTACTTTGGTTCTGCTGCGGATGGTCTCATTTTTAATCCGATCACACAGAGAGACTCCTAGCATAGCCCTCTCCATTGCCCTTTGGGTGAAGTATAAAATATCTGATACTAACTGTACCTACACTGTAAGGCACAGGTCTCAACGCGAGCTACTAAGCTATGACATATGGGCTATAAACGCAAAAGATACGCACTCCGGTGTAAAAACAAATTGATATTGGAACAAATATTTCCTAGTTGAGATGGCCTATTTAGAAAGGCGACTTTTGTGTAAAGCACTAATGCGAGAAATTGTTCATTATTTATCAGATTAAAACTTAAGGGAAAGGAAATTCGTCCGTACGTCTTGGACGTATTTTAATTTGTCGCTACTCGTTTTAAATTTTTTTTCGCACTCGTATTGTAATATATTATTTTCGCAATAAAAATGTTAACACCAAATACTTTCCCTAATAAGGATACAAAAGGCTCCCTAACTACGGAACTTTACACTAAGCATGGCACGACATGCTTTTGTCGGAGTTTCCCATTGATAGAATAATTAAGCATGAAACTACATTAAATTGAACAACACAATTGCAGATTTTATTAGAAAACAGATATCTACATGCTTTTTAGTTCCGATGGGGATTTTGAAGAGATGAACAAACCTACAAACATCCTAGATATGATTTCTTGCAGCATTTGCGACAACAGGGGAAATAGTTGGACTGGACAGTCTTCCTTCCTCTTGAATTAATTTTCTTCTTTTCTTTACCTTTTCCGAAGTTGGGGCAACGTTCGTAGTTTATATCCGTCTGAGCTCTGTAATCAAATATTTTAATAAAAAATTCACAAACATATAATTTTGATATATTCTTACTGCTATATTTTCATTGGTCATTTCATCTGTAATTATTCATTAAGACGAGTGTAATTAGTCCAAAAAAGGAAGCCGAGACTGAAGCTGAACGGGGAAATATATTAAAAGAAAAGTTATCGGTTGAAAATTAGGTTAATCACCCTTAACATCTTTAATGTTTTTTGCTTCACATACAATCTACCAAATTACTATATAAACTAGTGAGCATCACACACAATACTATACATTTTTCGTAATTTATTTACGGTATATTCTTGCCTTCTTAGTAGGAAAAAATGTTAGCCCTTAAATCTGCTCATCATAATAAAACAGGCCCTTACTGTAATCTTTTCTTCTTCTCTCTCTCTTCTCTTTGTTTCTGCAACCACTGTTTTAGCTGCTCTGCTATCTTCTTTCGATTCCAAATTCTTGGCAAACTTGTATATTTCTTATTCTTGCTTTTAACTAGCTTCTTTAACCACTCATCTTTCTTAAATTGATCGGCCCAATTATTTTTTTTATGTTGTCGCTCAACATTAATGTCAAATTTTCTTCTGAATTCTTTACTGTTATTTCTAAAATCATCGTCACTATCTGACGCTTCGTGGATTTCTTTTATTTGTTTTTTCAAAGTTTGTAAATTTTCAAGACCAGATATAGCATCCGTATCATTGCTGTTTTCAAGCACTGGTATTGTTTCATCGATTGCTTTATTGATTTTATTATACAAATCTTCTTTCTCTTGTTTTAGTAGTTCAATTTGCATCGCTGTTTCTTCAACGCCATCGATTTCTTCCACTGTTTCTGTTTTCGTCGTGTTTACATTTGTAATGTTGATGGTCGCTGCTTTTGATGATGTCAAGAATCCCAGTAAAATTGAGAAGTAAACTTGATAAATCTGCAAAAAATAATTATTTAGTATTTAAATTAAGCATTTATCTACAAAAAGTTAAATTGCTATCGTATTTTTAATAGGAAAAGTTCTTTGCATAATCTATTTTGAAATTAACCTTGCATCGGTCATGTACTGTAAAACTTTAAGTTTAACTATTCTTAAAAGAATATCATAAAGAAGCTCACGTCACGCCGTAATTAAGTATGAAATGATATGAATATCAAAGAATATCTCGTCACAAAGCATTGTAAACGAGAATATGTCTCTCAAGCATGGTTTATACGGGCACGGTATCGCAATACCGACCTCCACACAAATGAAGAGTCCCCGGAAAAAACATGGCTAGCGCTTTAATTCGACATCGTCCAAAATACATGGCCCATTTCTCAAAAGCTTGTATAGTCCATTACAAATACGAAGGTCCGATGCCACTCGTAACTTTTGTCATTTAATTGGTCCACTACAACTTGGCACGTGTGGTACACCGATGTATGCATAAAATATCACGCCACAAAAGGGCCTGACCAGATTTCTTTTGTTATCACTGATCCTATTGCTGACGCCTTATGAATTTGTTAAGTGGAATCGGGCCGTCGTATTTGAAATGGACTTTAAATTGTAATACAAGTGAAAGTCTCTTTTTGATACTATTAATTAAATTAATACTTTCATTTGTATTGTATTACAAGTGACAAGCTTTTGAGGAATGGGCCCATGGTCTTGGATCCACTTTTTGTATTTTTTTACCAGAATTATTAAAACACTATTGAGTGCCCAGAAGGCTTGAACACATGACCATCCCTTATTTTTCCTTCTGTAATTTGAATTGACTAAACATGTTCTTTTCGTGGACCCTACAATTCTTTTTTCAATAATGTAAAATAAATAAATAAATATCTTGGGACATCTTACATAAATCGACCTAGTCCCACGGTAATTTCAATTTAGGCTTGTGATGTGAGTACCAGGCGATTATATATATAATAGATAGATACATATAGATACTTAAATACATAGACAGCCATGACCAAGGAACAAATATTTGTGATAAATAAATACACAATTAACGCACTCTCAGGGATTGGAACCCGGAACCTCCAGCTTCATTGGCAGGGTCACTATACCAACTAGGCTACGGATTCTGACAAATAATTGCATTAAATATTCAAATAATATATAATTACTGGGTTTCCAATAAAAAACATTGAAACTGTCTAAAAATATACGCCGAATGAGGATTGAGTTCTTAGAAAACCCGAAGTGCAAAGGTCAAACCTCTTTTGTATGACAACCTGTTTAAACTCCTTGAAATGGCGAAAATATGAAAATTTGTTCGACGCTGAAGACCGTACTAAAGTCTATTTACTTTCCACTGAAAGTGCTAAGAATATCTCTTAATTTTCCAGCATCTTATCTCATATTGTTACTTACATCAAAGCAGCTTTAAAACGTTCACATTAAAGTTTACAGTCCAAAGGACTTGACAAAAAGCGAGGTTTCGAAAATAACTCAATGGAATGCAACTACGTAGATCTAAAAAGGTCGTAAATCGTTAGGATTCCATAAAACTTGGTTCATTTATCTTTTGAGATGGTCGAATAGAGACTTATTCATTATTTTGGCTCTAAAACATTATTGTTATAGAGAAAATAACGTTTTGAGAGTTGTATCTCTCAAAGGGCGAAATGAAAAATCAATTTTAGTCGTAAAATAGAAGTGGAATAAAATATTTATTTGGAGCTTTTGGATTAAAACTAGTGGGTTGTAGTAGTTTGTTCTCGCAAAAAGAAGTAAAATATAATAAATAAAGATAACATTTGCATACGTAACTATTATATTGCCTTAATAAAAAAACATGCAAGTTTTAAGGTTTTATGACCTCTAATAAAATGTAGCATAATATTTGTGTGTAGATGTCGTTCCTTACTCGTGTCAGTTTAAAACACTCACTAGATATCATCAAAGCGGAATCAGAAGGGGATTTGCAAGTACTATTGGTACAACA
Source organism: Thaumatotibia leucotreta (assembly GCA_025490895.1). Classification (NCBI taxonomy): domain Eukaryota; kingdom Metazoa; phylum Arthropoda; class Insecta; order Lepidoptera; family Tortricidae; genus Thaumatotibia; species Thaumatotibia leucotreta. The sequence continues at coordinate 14,833 of JALPQI010021965.1, forward strand.
AATGACACAATATTTACAAAGAAAAGAGTTGTTTATAGATGTAGTGAGTTATTAATGAATCTATTGTCTATAAGTGTCTGCACTTAAACTATGAATATATCCTAGATTGACTTATACACTGTTGTGTCAACAGTAATTTCGAATCCACAGATGTCATATACCATGCCGCAAAGAAAGAAGCCAAACGCGAAGTCGCTTGTGCTAGGGCATTCAGTGACAGTGACTTTTACGATAGACTGGAGAACGCCAAGGATGACAGGGAGCTATTCAAACTGGCAAGACAACGGCACAACACCGCTAAGGATGTCAAAACCGTCAAGTATATTAAAGACGAAGACGGAAAGTTATTAACATCAAACGCAGACATCAATGCTAGATGGAAGAAATACTCTTCCCAACTTCTGAATGAGACGTACCCATTTGAACTCCCAACACCTTTGGACGCTGTCAAGGGACCCATACAAGAGATCAACACCAGTGAAGTACAATATGCAATTAAGAAAATGGCCAACAACAAAGCGACTGGGCCTGATGAAATCCCCGCAGAGCTGTGGAAATGCTTAGGCGAAGTTGGTGTCAGGTTTCTCGTGAGCCTTTTCAACAAAATTCTTCAAGATGGAATACCCAATGAATGGAGAAAGAGCTACTTAGTCCCATTCTTCAAGAACAAGAGTGACATTAGGCTGTGTGAAAACTACCGTGCAATAAAACTTATATCGCACACTTTCAAGATATGGGAGAGAACTATCAACAATAGACTGCTACAACTGACAACAATAACCCAAAACCAATGCGGGTTTGTAGCAGGAAGGTCAACGACTGATGCACTTAGCTTAAGAATCTTGCTAGAAAAACATAAAGAGATGAAAAAGGATCTACACCTCGCATTTATAGACCTAGAAAAGGCCTTTGACAGAGTCCCTAGACAGTTAATCTGGCAGTCTCTCCGCGCACAACTGGTACCGGAAGAGTACATCCGAGTGATCACCGACATGTACACCGACGTCCAAACCAAAATAAAGAGCCCGGCGGGAATAAGCGACGACTTTCAAGTAGCAGTGGGTGTACACCAAGGATCAGCTCTTAGCCCTCTACTTTTTAACATTGTTATGGAGCATCTTACGGCACACCTTCAAAAACCGCCGCCTTGGGATCTACTCTACGCGGACGATGTCGTTCTTATTAGAGACAACCGCGATGACTTGGAGCAATCCCTTGAAGCATGGAGGGCTGCGATCGAGACAGGTGGATTAAAAAATAAGTCGGCAGAAGACTGAGTGCATGCGGTGCTGCTATTCGGTATCAAACCAGCAATACGATCCAGTCCAACTACAAACTCACCAGCTAAAAGAAGTCAGCCAATTCAAATATCTTGGATCTGTTATAGCCAACGACGGTACCATCGACGCTGACGTAGTCCATCGCGTCAGGACGGGATGGATAAAGTGACGGGAACTCTCGGGTGTGCTATGCGATCGCAGAATGCCGGTGCGAATAAAGGGAAAGGTGTATAAAACCGCAATCCGCCCGGCTCTAACCTACGGCGCTGAATGTTGGCCCTTGAAGAAGGTCCATACCACAAAACTGCATACAACAGAGATGAAAATGTTGAGGTGGGCAGGAGGTGTCACTCTACTCGATCGGGTGAGAAACGAGTATATCCGTGGCAGCTTTAAAATTCGGCCCATAGAAGACAAGCTGTCCGAAATGCGCTTGAAGTGGTATGGCCATGTAATGAGAAGGTCAGAAGATAATATGACTAGACAAGTCCTGAACATCAACACCGGTCCGAGAAAGATAGGTAGACCGCCTATGACCTGGATGTCCGTTATTAACAACGACCTTAAGAAAGCCCAATTAGATGTCTCGACGACCCAGAATAGATACACCTGGCGAAGATTGACGAGGAGAGCCGACCCCAAATGAAACGGGATAAGGCTAGGCAAAGAAGAAGATGTCATATTTTCATTGCTCATTAAGCCGTCGAGGCAAACAGTCGTGTTGTTACCTATTACTTTGCAATTTAAAATCGTACGAATTAAATATTGACCTCGATTCTCACGATCTGTGTCACACGTGATCGGGCAGTGCAAATAAAAATGGACTCATAGTGTTTCCATCGAGTTAACAATGGGTGACAACAGCCCATTTTCCAGAAGTTCCAAGATGCAACGTAGCCCTCCCTCCACTCCAGTACCTTCAACCGCCAGAAATCAAGATGACCTAACGACAAGTGCTAGAGTGCAGAGCAACCTCGACGCTGTATCTATGCCGGAAATTCAGAACTGGATGAGTGCCATTGAGCAGTGTCTGAATGAAATATGTTGCATTTCGACCGAGGGTAAATTGAACTCTGACCAAAAATTAAAAATCCACAATCTCTGCCGTAAAGTAGCCCATGGTACCGGAAACTTGGCGGTTAATTATCAAGCACTTAAACAGAAAGCATTGCTACAACAACGTGACCTCCATTCTCTTGAAGAAAAGCTAGACCTATCTGAATGCATCCGAGCCCTCAAACTAACGGTCGAGACTTCAACCAGACCTGCTACCGATGCGCCGCCTTCCTTCGCCGAAATGGTAAAAACGAATAATAATAGTCAGATCCGTCCTAGCAATTTGAGCTCAGTGGCAATCTACCCTAAAGATAATTCCAAATCGAGCGAAGATACGAAGAGCTTAGTACAAACTCTGATTAATCCCGGACAATTGAAACTCCACATCAGAGCACTACGTAAAGTAAGAAATGGTGGAGTTATCATTAGCACCGATTCCAAGGATGATATCGAAAAACTGAAACGGACTTTCAAGACCACTTCCCCGGACCTCACCGTCGATGAACCCTTCAAGCGCAGGCCCAGAGTTGTTATAGTGGGCGTACCGGCAGCTCTACGAGAACAAGATGTTTATAATTGCTTGTATGACCAAAATCTTGCCGACAAGCTCACAGACTTAACTAGGGACAACATCCTAACTAGTATTAAACTAAGCCATAAGTCTGGTAAGAAAGATGCGGATACCTGTAACTACGTCATAGAAGTACCAGCCCTAATCCGCAAAGCTCTCATTACTCAGGGCCGAGTTTTCATTAATTGGTCATCTTGTCCTGTGAAAGACTTCACTATTGTCACTAGATGCTTCAAATGTCAGCAATATGGCCACGCCGCCAAGACTTGTAAGCAACCAGAACAAACATGTGCACATTGTTGTAGTATAGGACATTCGGACAAGGCGTGCCCTCTCAAAGGAGAACGTCCCAGCTGCGCAACATGTAAGCTCTATAAGAAGCCCAACGACCACAAGACAGGAGATCCAGCAAGGAAAATGGCCGAGCGTCGATACATTTTCTCAATCGACTACGAGGGGGCCTAAATTTTTAGCTAAGATCATATTATTTAGACTATTATTATCTAGAAAAATGTACTAAATTTCTAACATAACATAATCAATAACCCACTAACCTAAACACCTGTCGCTATGTAAGCAAATAATTACGTGCTATTATTCGACCTACTTTACTTTTGCCTGTGCGCATTGTCGTTGACGTTGCAATATTTGTAATGTCGAATCTAAAATAAACTGCATAATATGTAAATTGAATATAAATATTTTGTAGGTATCACCTGTTATAAGTGATAATCGAATTTAATATTTGTCTTTTCTGTGTATGATTTTATTTTGTTAATTTGCTCTTATAATTAGTTTATAATATCTTTGCCTGAGATACAGGATCTTCCTAGTTCAGGCGCGTCACAACTATAATTCCTATTATATAATAATGTTAGCACTTTGTCATACTAGCTATAAGGAAATTAATCAATATTTTTTTTTTTTTATATATATGTACCTACCATAGATCAAGCAAACGTATCTACTTGCGTGCCAAATGAACTCAGTGAAATCTACTGAGTTGTCCGTCTTTAATCGCAGCTTGCAGCTTTCGGGCGTCAAATTTTGTAAGTTGAAGTGAACAAAAACATTAATAATGCCTCCTTAAGTAATATTAATTGCAACATCACAAAAATATGAATACTCAAGGGCCTGAGACATATTTAAAATCATAGGCAAGTAACAACTTCAGTACAAAATCTGACACGCTCGGCCGCCATAAAAATTAATGAACTTGTTTCTTCTATCCAAATCTAATTCTGTGGTCGAATCCCATTCTAATGGCGGTCTGATAATTATACTCCACCAATCGGATCGATTGACAATCAAAAGTACCTACTATGTTGTGTTCTCTAGAACTATGTCGAAATGACAAGGTAGTGAGAGATAAATTGTAAAATATTATATTATAGTAATCGTTAAACAACGTGCGGTTTTGGTGGCAAAGTATTGTTAACAGAAAAATCAAATACACATATTTTATCAATTATAAAAATTTCAAAAATTATAGTAATTTTAATTATTAATAATTAATTACTTATACTTATTTTAATAACTTATTAAAATTACACAGATCAAACGAGTAAACGACTAAAATATATTAAACAGATTCGGCTGTCAAACATTCACGTCAAATTGAAAAATACATTATTATAACACTGATCTTAATCCACTTGAATATTCATTTCACTTAAAATAAAGACTTCGCAAAATGTCATTTAAGGTACTATTTTGTGTCATAAATTAATGACATTAAGGTGCATGCAGACCAACAGAGCATTCACTGTTCTATCCCCCTACTCTACAAAATTCGATCGTTACACGAAACGTGATTCGTTGATTTCGTAGAGTGGGGGATAGAACAGCGAATGCTCTTTTAGTCTGAATGCACCTTTAGATTTTTTCTTGTTTAAAGTAGGATATAGTTTGTATGTATCCTAAGGAGAGTACTATTTTTACTAAGAGTACGACTAATAGAACAAAATCGCATTTTCACATTTGTTACTTTTTCTGTCAACCATAGCCATTGCCACGGAAAGTGCACGTTGATAACGATCACTAAATTTATATACCTTATTCGTTTTGATATTATTATAATGCATTACTTCTTTAATTCTTGTCAGTTTAAATTACTTCACTAGTGTTTTAAGATCACCGATACTCCTGCAGAAAAAGCTCCCTTTTATCACTTATATCATAAATAACTATTTTAGTATACCGTGATCCTATTAGTCCGAACTCACCATATCAGATGCAGCGTTTGTACTGTACGAATCGTTCGTGTTTTACGACTCGATATAAAACGAATGGTTATAATAAACTGAAAATTGTGCAATATACAACGCAGCGCGTTTTATAAGCGTAATTCCACATCGCCATTGGTCTGGCATCGGGTAATAATTGAGTGACGGGATGGTACGAATAAAACGCTGGCTAAACGTTTCTTTATGGTTTTATCAACGAACCCTCTTATTCATAATCTTCTCCTAACTTAAGGAGCCGCTAATTCATCATCATCATCATCATCTTAGCCATAAGACGTCCACTGCTGAACATAGGCCTCCCCTCTGGACCTCCACATGTACCGGTTAGATGCGACCTGCATCCAGCGTGTCCCGGCGACCTTCACAAGGTCGTCTGTCCATCTTGTGGGTGGACGTCCTACGCTGAGTTTGCCTAGCCGTGGTCTCCACTCGAGCACTCTTCGACCCCATCGACCATCTGCTCTGCGTGCAATGTGGCCTGCCCATTGCCACTTCAGCTTACTAATCCGGAGGGCTATGTCAGTAACTTTAGTTCGCCTTCGGATCTCCTCATTTCTGATTCGATCACGCAGAGAAACTCCGAGCATAGCCCTCTCCATAGCTCTTTGAGCGACTCTGAGTTTAGAGATGAGGCCGATGGTGAAGGACCACGTTTCGGAGCCGTAAGTCATCACTGGTAACACACATTGATTGTAGACTTTCGTCTTATGGCACTGAGGTATGTCGGACGAAAAGACATCGCGTAGTTTCCCGAACGCTCGGCTGCCAAACCAAGTTGGCAAAGCCGCTAAGTCATCATCATCATCATCATCATATCAGCCGAAAGACGTCCACTGCTGAACATAGGCCTCCCCCAAAGATTGCCATAATGACCGGTCCTGCGCCACCCGCATCCAGCGGACTCCTGCGACCTTCACCAGGTCATCGGTACGCCCACGCTACGCCTTCCGGTACGTGGCCGCCACTCAAGAACCTTCCCGCCCCAACGGCCATCGGTTCTACGCGCAATGTGCCCCGCCCACTGTGACTTCAGTTTAGCGATTTGGAGAGCTATTTCGGTTACTTTGGTTCTGCTGCGGATGGTCTCATTTTTAATCCGATCACGCAGAGAGACTCCTAGCATAGCCCTCTCCATTGCCCTTTGGGTGACTTTGAGCCTTCTTATGAGACCCATTGTAAGCGGCCACGTTTCAGTACCGTATGTCATCACTGGCAACACACACTGATTAAAGACTTTCGCCGCTAAGTATTGTTTGTTTATTTTGGTCTTATCAATATTACCTATTAAGACCGAAAGGGACAAACAATACTTAGTGGCTTGTTAAGTTGGGAGACGTTTATGAATAAGGGGGTTCGTTGATAAAACTTCCTTCGTTATAATGTACAGCCTTCACATAACAAGACAAGAGTGAATCTTTCAATGTCTAACGCGAGAATGAATAATGAACACTGCAGTAGTGACCTTTTACTGTCAGGTCACCAGCCACTTGTTCATAGGTGGGTAGATCCCAACCTGATTTATCATCTACCTGCATGGACCAAGCAAAGACCACTCCAAGCAAAACATTGCTTATCGTTTTCTAGATTTTATAACTCATGTCTCCGACATATTTATAAAATTAAAAAACCGACCAAGAGTATGTCGGGCCATGCTCAGTGTAGGGTTCCGTAGTTATTCAAAAACGGCTGGGCCGATTATGTTCGAAATAGTTTTATTTTATAGTACTCTATAAGCCCACTATTTATGATTTTTTTCATATTTTTGAACCTACGGATCAAAAGTTAGAGGGGGCCATTTTTTTCTTCTGGAGTGATTATCTCCGAAAATATTGACTTAAGAAAAAAACTTTATTTTAAGACCCTTATTCTTTTTAAAAGACCTGTTCAATGATATTCCACACTATAGGATTACATCAAATAAAAACATCATCTCCACTTCACCAGTTAGGCACACGAAAAAAATGTTTTCCATTTTTTATTATACCACTTTGTTGGCATGATTAATATGTATACCTGTACCAAATTGCAGATTTCTAGAACACACGGACATGGTGACACTATAAGGGTTCCGTTTTTGCAATTTTGGCTACGGAACCCTAAAAATACAGTATCCGCATACCATTAGTTGGCTAGTAAGTATAATTATTCAGCACTGACTCGGTATAAAACGTATCTAAGGACCTCTAATTTGTATCCGTCTCTCTTCGTCCTTAAGCGGCTTAAAACATGCGTAGGAAGGACAAGTTTTATCAGTAGAGACACTCGCTCCGCTATTCGCAAGACACTGTAATCGACAGTCCCGAGTCAACCATCCGACAGTTTCTTTCGTTAAACAAGCTTTTATCGCAAAATGTTCTTTATTTTTATTTTTTCCCCGTCTTTAAACACAAAACTCACGTGAAACAAGTACTAATTACGATACAAGTGCAAACAAATTAAGTTCGAAAGGAGTGGAGATAAATTAAAGAAGAACGAAGGGAGTGTTTTAAATCGACAAGAGTTACGAATTTAGTTTTTTCGCGTGTCTCGTGTTCGTGGCCGTGTGGTGGCAGTAACAATACATTTGTCACCACCCCAACTCATCCCGCGGGTGTCGTAAGAGTCGACTAAGGGATTGAAGTGTCACTGACCGTTATTTGATAAAAGATTGATGATGGGCAGCAGCGTCATCATAGTGGACACATTACTGCGATCGCCAATCCGCTTGCTCAGCGTGGCGATTATGGGCATTTACCTCCTAATGCGTTTGTCTGCATAGTAGATAGAAGAGGCCTACGTCCAGCAGTGGACTATCATAGGCTGATGATGTATGTATGATGATATACGTGTCTCGTACGTTTTTTAGTACAGATAGCCCTCCGAAGTTTTGTTTTGTTGGCCCTCGAAACATTGATGGTGGGCAGCAGCGTCATGTATGCGTATGCCTAGCATGGCGATTATGGACATTACCTCATAATACGTCCACATGCATACGTAATAGGAGAGGCCTACGTCCAGCAGTGGACTGAAATAGGCTGATGAATGCATACATGTTTTTTAAGTCGGAAAATGTTCGACATGTTTCGCTCTCAAATTCCCAAATTTCTTTGGCCATCTTCTGACTATAATTGGATCAGACCGGCACCATCATAATAAACATTACTTAATCCTCTGCCAGTTGAAAACATCAGCCAAATCGATAGCCCGGAAAAACGGGATTTGATGACCGAAAAATAAAGTTAAACTAAAAAAGCCTGTGAAATATGCCGCAATATGTAGGTACATATTTTGAAAGAATACAAAGTCAAAGTCAAAGTCAAACTATTCTTTATTCAAGTAAGCTTATTAATAAGCATTTTCGAATCGTCTGACATTATCAAGAGAGAGAAAAAAATCTACTACTGGTTCAAACCCTACACCGTTCCTGTGAAGAACCAGTAAGAAGCTCAGGTGGACTTATTTTTTCAAAACAGTATAATAATACATCTTATTAAAATAACATGCATTAAAGACTTTATTACATAAGAAAAAAGATTATTATAGACATTTTTATAAAAGAGAGAAATAAATAAAGGATCATAATATTAAACAAAAATAATTATTATTGTAGGGCTGGATGCTTAGCCAAGTTGCCAATCGCTAACGCTTAGTAGCGTATCGTAGTTTTCTCTCTCTGTCACTCTTTCATATTAGTGCGACAAAGACAGTTAGCTGCCTTTCGATTACGATTGACGATTAAGCGTTAGCGATTGGCGACTTGACTAACCACCCTGATGTTAAGCTTTATTAAATTATTACACATGCGCCGGAAACTAAAAGGATGTAAACTTATTATGTATTTCCATCCTCACCATTTAGATGTTTGGCAGTCTTTAACTGTGCGTTTTTCTAGAAATTTCTTACCTTGCACAGCTAAACTCTGGATTGATTTGTCTTCTGTGGTGTTTCCGGACCGCTACGATCTTCAAACCATCAAAAAAAGAGCGTATTCCCATCTTAAAGGTCGGCAACGCACTTGTAATACCACGAGTGTAGCGGGTGTCCACGGCGACGGTGATCGTTTACCATCAGGCGATACGTCTCGCTTGCTTCCTATTCCATAAAAAAAAAGTAAAACGAAAACATACCTACCTAACTAGTTATATTTGACGCTGCGACTCTAACTCGCGAGACATTTTCTCCGACACGGCTGGTACGTAAATGCTGCAGTCGCGAGAAACACGTTGGAGTCCCGATCTCCGCTCCCGCTATTACCGGGATGACCGCTTATCGCCTGAGGTAAGGCTGTGGTTGACCGGTAGCGGGCAAGTTTGTTTTGGATGTTTGAGTCGCATTCTTGCTTTTGAAGGTCTTGAAACATTTTCAACTTCTATTAGTTAGTTATGTAACTGCCCTACGAACTGATGATACTGCGTGCTTAAGACCTTGAACAAAATGTTCTAGAAAGACCACGTATCTCCAAAGGTATGGCTCTAGCCCAAGTGATGCAGTAGTAAGAGACTTTATGAAAGATAATACACGTATAAAATATGTATATAATATTTACACGTCATCTTCAATCATTTGGCCGTGTGGTGACGGCAGTAAGAATACATTTATCACCACCCCAACTCCTCCTACGGGTGTCGCAAAAATCGACTAAGGGGTTGAAGTGTCAGTGATCATTATTTGATAAAATAATGATGATGGGCAGCAGCGTCATCATAGTGGACACATTACTGCGATCGTCGATCCGCTTACCCAGCGTGGCGATTATGGGCATTTACCTCCTACTGCGTCTATAAGCATAGTTAATAGGAGAGGCCTACGTCCAGCAGTGGACTATCATAGGCTGATGATGATGATGACGATGATTTTCAATCAAAGGGACTCTTCATGGTGACAAGAATACTATAAAGACCAAATTTACGTGTATTTTAAACGAATAGTCTGTCACATTAAGGGAGGGTTACACCAGATTGCCACTTACTGTTCTATAGTTTACTAAACTTTGTTGTATGGGAATTTTCTCCCTCTGCCCCTGAGGCAAGCACAGAGCAAATTCTCCTTCAAACGCAAGTTACGTAAATACCTTTCCAACAAGCTCAGCGATAGATGATCTGTATATTCGTTACTTATACTTGGGTACTTTATTTATCTATGTATGTATATGTAGGTTTATTTATATTTATATGTGTATGTGTATTTGTTAAACCAATGTAGTAGTGTTGATTTGTGTTTCTTATTTCTTTTCAATGTTGACAATCCTGCACTTAATACAAGTTTCTGTTTGGACCAATGGTTGACTGGTAGAGAATGTCATAAGGCATTGTCAGCCTCTGTAGCCTAGTTGGTAGTGACCCTGCCTACGAAGCTGGAGGTTCCGGGTTCGAATCCCGGCGAGGGCATTATTTGTGTATTTATTTATCACAAATATTTGTTCCTTGGTCATGGTTGTCTATATATTTAAGTATCTATATGTATATATCTATTATATTTATCGTCGCCTAGTACTCACATCACAAGCCTTAATTGAGCTTACCGTGGGACTAGGTCAATTTGTGTAAGATGTCCCAAGATATTTATTTATTTTATTTATTATTTATTTATTAAGTCCGTCATTTGTACTTTTTTCATTGATTGTGCAATAAAGCTTAAATAAATAATAATAATAAATAAATTTTCGTCTGTCAAGTGTGGTTGGTACAACCAGCCCCAAATTGTTCCCTAGTTGACCCATTAAAATAGATTTGTAAATTTTTCGAGGAAAAAGATGTGAATATTTCTAGTAATATTGTTGCTATTACATAGACAATCATAATCATATAAAATATGTCCATATAAACAATTATTACTAATGGTAAGCACATCTGTTACGACATTGTGGAATTATCACTAAAACGAACGGTGATTAACTAAAATAAATTGTTTAAATATTCCCATATATTTTCGTTCATAGGTTGACAATACGCTATCCGCTACGCTTGTGCCCGGCCACAGCTTTACCCAGAGTGTCCTTATTTGCTCACGTCTTCCTCACCCGCAGATAGTGTTGGGAGCAAATGTATTAAAATAAAAGATACATGCTTTTCCCTTCTGGTGGCGTGGAGAATTTTCTTCCTAATTTAACTAAGTTCCTATGCATGTTTAAGAAATGTAACTTTTACGCTGTTGAAACTAACTAATGTTATTTTTAAGATGTGTGACTAAATAAATAAACACCTACAATGTATGAATGGAAACGGATTATACGTGGTCAACGGGTCACAAGCTTAGTGTTTAGTATGAATTGATACGGGATATTTTGTCATGTAAATAAGAGTTATCTAGCACCCGATAGGGTCACCCGTTATCACGTACAAAACATCAGGGTGTAATTAACATATTTACGCGACATAATTCGTTTTCACAATTTTTTGAATAACTGTCGTGAAACCTGTTTTAAAAAGAAATAAGTATTTATTCGGGGACGATCTTACACAATACTATGATAACCTAGCCCCGAACTAAGCAAAGCTTGTGCTCGTAATGGTAAACATACAAATCTACGAACAAATAAAACATGGAAGCCGCACGCCATACTAAATGGCCATTCAAAAACGGCCCTAAGTTTTAGTTGACTCCCTCTTCAAGGCATCACGGCAATGAATTTCAAATTCGTTGTGATTGGTTTATCGAAGTTTTGATTTGAGTTTCTATAAACATTTGTCAAAAATGTTGCGCCGAAATATGCGCAGTGTTAAGAGGAAAACGCTATGTCCTGCCCATCTTGGCACTATTGAACAATTCTTTTGGGGGCATTTTTGAGCTGGCGTTAGACATCCATGGTATATGTATATGGTCGCAGATACCAATGCTTAACATCTTCTCGTCTGTCACTTCTGAAATGACATAAGATTTACGCATAGAAAGAGCCATCACTCAGGATCACGTTGTGTTTAAAACATTACACACTTGCACTTTACCAGGATTCGAATTCGGCAGCTCCAGCCTTATTAAGAAGTACGATTATGCATATTATGTCTTTAACTAGAAATCAGGTTTTTACCATGTAAATTGGATGTTATGAGCTTAAACAAACAATTCAACAAGTAAATTTATTTTTATATTTTATTTCGTTGTCTGGAAGAGATTGTATTAAGTGACTAGACCTCCCATTGCATTAATATATTATCAAACCGCGATTAGAATGGGATTCCGTACTGTTGACACAACAGTGTTATATAATAGGATTTCGGTTATATATCTAATGTCATCGTTTTTTTGTAAATAGTTACCTGTATTATGTAAATTTAAATAAGTAAATAATAATAATTAATCAACAGTGTATGAGTAAATCTAGGATATATTCATAGTTATATATTCATAGTTTAAGTACAGAGACAGAAAATTGATAAATTAATCACCCACTATATCTATAAACAAATCTTTTCTTGGTAAAATATTGTGTCATTTGTTGTATTAGCTGGAGAGCTAGTGAACCCTGGGAGTAACGGTCTCCCTGTAAGGTTACAAATTAAAATTTAAGATGTACAATTTATAAACTTTATCCTATTCAATTTTCAAACTTTCAGAAACAAGTTTTGAAACCCAATTTACTTAACAGTTCAAAAAATAAAGGGGCTGATGACGTGCAGGGCTGACGCCTGCCAGATCATGGCTATTGCTCTTAGAATGACATAAACCGTAAGTAAATAAGTTTCTTCTAAGGGAGACTGTTACTCCCAGTGTTCACGAGCTCTTGGACTATATCAACAGTACATTTGAATCCCGTACTGATTCCAGTTTGATAGTTATATTATGAGTAAGACTAATAATGCAATGCAAATAATATACAACAAATAGGCTAGACAGGCCATCTTTATTGAATATATTTTTATTGAAAGATAACGTTTATTATAAATTATTCTGCGTTAGGGGGAATAGAGGGGGATTTTCGTTAGAATCTTTAATTTGTGCTAAAATTGTCCGCCAGAAATTATGCGGCCATGAAATAAGCGGTTGACGATTATAAACACTTAAAAATAACTAAGAACTAAGGGATCGAAGTGTCGCTGACAATTTATTTATTAAAGATTGATAATGGGTAGTAGCGTCATCATAATCGACATACTACTGCGATCACGAATCCCTTTGCTCAGCGAGGCGATTATGGGCATTATCTCCTAATACGTCCATACGTATAAGTAATTTGAGAAGCCTACGTTCAACAGCGGACTGTTATAGGCTGATGATG
>JALPQI010021966.1:0-14870 GCA_025490895.1 Thaumatotibia leucotreta
CTTATATTAGGTGTACCTATGAAATTGGCGTTTTTGGTCATAGACTTTAGTTGGTCTCTAATTGTATTAACTAAAGAGTAACTTAGATATTTTTTTTTGTTTTCAATGGTGCTCTATGTAACAAAGGTTTTTTCACACTAATTAATAACTGTGATATTCTAAAATAAGCTTTGAAAACAACTCTTGTCATATGCTGCCGGTTCATTTGTTTGAAATAGTTATAAATGTGTGATAATACGTTGTTTAATGAAAATAGAGATACACAAAACTCGCCTTAGAAGTGTCTAATATTACTGGCAAAGTTTGGTTCATTTTGATTTTGACATCAAAAAAAATATACCGTAAAACTACCAAACTATAGTCCAAAAGCCCCCAACTATGGTCCAAAACTAAGTCAAATATCTTCGATTTAGTGTAATTATTATATTATTGACGCGGGTTGTTACACAAAATATCCTCATTAATGATTTAAAACTTAGATAAAACCAAAATACAAGATTTCCATTGATGCTTAATTACGAGTTGAACTTGTGGACCATAGTTGTAGTACTGGACTATGGTTGTATGGTTTTACAATACGCAAAAATCATACGTATAGTACAGAAAATAGACTTTTCACAAAATTCTCCATACAAAACGCTAATTTCGTAGGTGATTGCCTAATATTTTTATTTTTAAGATAATTCGTTAAAATTATATGGTCATTTTTCCAAAGTTGTCCACCCAAAAACAAAGCGATCATGATTTAATATAATTTCCAAAGTTTTAAATAAAAAAAGCCGTGTGGTGACGGCAGTAAGAATACTAATTTTGTCACCACCCCAACTCCTCCTGCGGGTGTCGTAAGAGTCGACTAAGGGATTGAAGTGTCACTGACCATTATTTGATAAAATATTGATGATAGGCAGCAGCGTCGTCATAGTGGACACATTACTGCGATCGCCAATCCGCTTGCCCAGCGTGGCGATTATGGGCATTTACCTCCTAATGCGTCTTATACGCATAGTTAATAGGAGAGGCCTACGTCCAGCAGTGGACTGTGATAGGCTGATGACGTGACGTGAAATAAAAAAGTAGAGGGACTTTTAAAACAATGTCCATATATAGTATAAAGATCCAAACACTCTTACATTACGACCCATAATAAACTAGAACCATAAAACCACGCTATTTTAATAGAAGCCTTTAGTAAAATATGTAACATTTCCTCGATACGGATATTTTCCACTAAATTTACTTGTTGAGGTTGGCTTCACGCCAAACCGTAAAATGCATGTTTATGCCTATGATTAGACGGCGCTCTTGGGGAAAATTCTTTGCCATAAATTTTAATCATCATCATATCAAATAGACTGGATCAGAAACACTGACGTCTAACGCTTGCTCAAAAATGCCCCCATAAACAATTGTTCAATTGTGCCAAGATGGGCAAGACATGGCGCTTTTCTTAACACCGCGCATATTATGTCGACGCAACATCTTTGACAAATGCTTATAGAATATAGCCAATCAAAACTTTGATGGACCAATCACAACTATTTTTAAATGGCGGTTTAAGTTTTTATAGGTTGACATTGAAATTCATTACCGTGACGCATTGAAGAGGGGGTGACACTTGTCAACTAAAATTCAGGACCGTTTTTGAAAGGCAATTTAATATGGCGTGCGGCTTCCATGTTTTATTTGTTCGTAGCCTGCGCACCAGAACTCGTATTGTAGACGTCGGTGTCAAGACTGCCAAGCTGAAATGGGACTGGGCCGGACATGTCTGCCGTATGCACTGAGTGGATCCCACACGATGGCCAACAGAGCAGAGGCAGACCGAAAAGGAGATGGCGGGACGACTTGGACGCATTCTGCGGAGAATGGTGGGAACTTGCCAACAATAGGACGGAATGGAAAAAGAGAGCCTTTGCCCAGCTGTGGGACATACAATATAAGGCTATTAAAAAAACATCATATCAGCCGAAAGACCATAGCTGAACATGTCTCCCCCAAAGATTGCCACAATGACCGGTCCTGTGCCACCCGCATCCAGCGGACTCCTGCGACCTTCACCAGGACATCAGTCCACCTTGTGGGTCTACCCACGCTGCACTCTCCGGTTTTAGTACTTTTTACAAATACCATTGAAGTTGCTGCAATCATTTCTACGTAATACTAGTTTATGCAACTATGCTTTAAGGCATTAAGTCGGTCAATTGTACTGTTTTCCTTTCGTGCCATAAATATCATATAAATGAAATAGAAATTAATAGTTTACGTAATAAATACACAAGGTCTTAAGGGTATAATACGAATTCCGCCATTGTCCAAAGGTGCATTCAGACCAAACGAGCATTCGCTATTCTATCCCCCACTCTACGAAATCACCGAATCACGTTTTGTGTAACGATCGAATTCCGTAGAGGGGGTAGAATAGCGAATGCTCGTTTGGTCTGAATGCACCTCTACCCAGCAGCATTTCCATTCTCACCATTTAGATCTGATATTTGGCAGTCCTCAACCGTGCGTTTTTCTAGAAATTTCATCCCTCGCACAGCTATACTCTGGAATGATTTGTTGGTTGCAGTGTTTCCGGACCGTTACGATCTTCAAACCTTCAAGACAAGAGCGTATTCCCATCTTAAAGGTCGGCAACGCACTTGTAATACCACGGGTAATGCGAGTGTCCATGGGCGACGGTGATTGTTTATCATTAGGCGATACGTCTGTTCGCTTGCCTCTTGTTCCATATAAAAAAAAATGTTAGTAGCTTAAACACAAGTGCAGAGAGTTTTATAACAAGATCACATGTGTGTTTTAAGACCAAATTATGTACAGTAATTGGATACATCACTTTAACTTCATAAGTTTTCTAACTAATATGGGCTTCGTTACATTACTTATAATAGATATCAGAAACCGATAGCAAAGACCAGTAATTACTACATTCGATTTTCTATGCAATCTTAAGGTGGATTTACACTAAACGATGTCCGCCTCCGTAGCCTACTTGATACCTACGTGACCCTGCGTACGAACTAATTACTACATTCGATTTTCTATGCAATCTTAAGGTGGATTTACACTAAACGATGTCCGCCTCCGTAGCCTACTTGATACCTACGTGACCCTGCGTACGAAGCTGGAGGTTCCGGGTTCGGATTCCGGCGAGGGCATGATTTGTGTATTTATTTATCACAAATATTTGTTCCTTGGTCATGGCTGTCTATTTATTTAAGTATCTATATGTATCTATCTATTATATATATCGACGCTTAGTACCCACATCACAAGCCTTAATTGATCTTAACGTAGGACTAGGTTGATTTGTGTAAGATTTCCCAAGATATTTATTTATTATTAAACGAGCGAATGATTATTCTATCGTTATTTGTTCGCTACACAAAACGTAATTCGTCGAAATTCGTTGATTTCGTAGTGGGGGATAGATTGAGCATTCGCTCGTTTGATGCAAATTCACCTTAACACCATGACAAAAGAGGCTAGCTCAGATATTTATGCGTACCCAGCCCGCTCCAATGTATCTAAAGGTGCATTCAGACCAAACGAGCATTCGCTATTCTAACCCCCTACTCTACGAAATTCGATCGTTACACAAGACGTGATTCGCGAATGCTTGTTTGGTCTGAATGCACCTTCAAGGGAATACTAATTGGATTCACGAAAGTTTTCAAGAATTTTGCTTGGTATATTTTTTAATATCAAAGCTTCATTAAGCCTTAAACACATAAAACAACGCCTCCGAAACAAACATTTCCTTCAGCTATAATTAACAAGAAATAATTAGTTTTCTTTCGTCCCTTATAATGAAATACTGCCGGTTTGTTCAAAAATTAACATTAATTAGAGTTTAATTTATAGCTTTAAGATTATTGTTTTAATAAGGTATTATTATGAACTAACATGAAGTAAAAGGAATTGCTGGGTCAAAAAAATTTACGAACATCAAAGTTAGTGCCTTAAGGTGCGTTCAAACCAAAAGAGCATCCGCTATTCTAACCCCCCACTCTACGAAATTCGATCGTTACACAAAACGTGATTGGTTGATTTCGTAGAACGGGGGATAGAACAGCGAATGCTCTTTTGGTTTGAACGCACCTTAACTGGTCTACTTAAAACATTTCTCTATATTTTGCACTCCGTCATAACTACTACTGGACCTAGTGGACATTTTGCTGGTGGTAGGACCTCGTGCAGGGTCCGCCCGGATAGCTACCGTCTTACCCGTTAACCTGGCGCTAAATAGTTAGTACTGTGTTCCGGTTTGGTCACGTGACTTTTCGCTTATCGTATACGATTGCAGAATTATATCTTGGCTAGGCCTGCAGGCATAGTTATACTTATTGTTTGATCTTGAACGCACTTTCGATACCGTGGGAACCGAAAGCGTCCCTACCCTGCGGTGTTTACTTACCATTAAGCAAACGGTATACTTGTTCGTCAACATAATACACAAATGCTGGGCTTGATTATATTTGCTTTCTATACATAATTTCAATAATAATAACAAGTTGGAAAACTTTGTACACCGAATGGCATTCATACGAACTCGAGTGGTCCTTTTTCCTTAACATAAATGCTGTTTTCTTTCCGAGATTCATGTCCGTTGCAGATTGATGTAGAAGGTCCATTTCCCCAATAAGTAATGTAATAACGAAAACTTGTGATTGATGGTACGTCAATTGGAATCTTAGGAATGATTTGAATGTTTTTTTTTTCTAACAAAAATGTTAGAGTGATTTTCTTTGAAATATATGTAAAACTGAATTTATAAATTATGATAGAATGGCAATATACAAAAACAATTGCGTAAATAATATATCTACTTTTACTGTTTTAATACTATCATAATCTCACGCATTATAACATTCTATTAATTTTGATAATAATAATACATTAATAAATATTTGGTTGATCTTATTCAGCTTCGCCACTTACTAACTTATCTTCATCGAGTCAGATCGGGAAGAATCTTTTGGGATATTTTTAAGATAACGCCCATTTATGTAAAACATACCGTAAAACGTACATAACGTAAAACGTACATGATACGGTTATCATCATCATTAGCTTATGACAGTCCACTGCTGGACGTAGGCCTCTCCTATTGACTATGCGTGTAGACGCATTAGGGGGTAAATATCCATAATTGCCACGCTGGGCAAGCGCATTGGCGATCGCAGTAATGTATCCACTACGATAACGCTGCTGCCTATCATCAATCTCTTATTAAATAATGGTCAGTGACACTTCAATCCCTTATTCGACACTTACGACACCCGCAGGAGGAGTTGGGGTGGCGAAAAAATGTATTCTTACTGCCGTCACCACACGGTCACGTACAGTATATTTCAACCTATTTCCTTAAGTTGCTAACGTGTGCACAGAAAATAAAATAGAACATTACGACAAAAGTGCAAAAAACATGAAATTCGAAACGAGTGGCGATGTTTTAAATCAACACAAGTTACTAATTGCATGTTCACTTTTTGTACGTGTCTCGTACGACGTTTTTAGTACAGTTGGCCCTCCGAAGTTTTGGACCTGACGTAAAATGAGCCACTTTTTGCACTAGCGTGTAAAAAAGGTATCATCCGTACTAAAAATATATTCTAGTATCAAAATTGTTAATATCCGTAACACAAAGTGTGACCATTCACGATTTTTTTTTAATTTCCCACCAAAATTATAAGTGAAATTTCAGTGATCACACTATCTGTCCGCTCCACGATCTCGCATACAACAAAATTGTAAAAATTTAAGATATCCCAATGTAGCTGATAAGATATTTAATTTTCTCGACTGCGTTTTGCAAAATGAGGACTGCGGACTAGGTATTCAAAAATTATGCAAACTGGTATGAGGTTTCAAATTGGATTCTATTTTAAGCCCTGTTATATTATTAGCTATTTGTAAAGTTATATTACGGTATTGTTATTTCCAGCGATTTTAGTCATATTTAAGTAATCTAGTAATTTATTTCTTTCATATAGTACATAGGATCTTACAAAATAAAAGTATCATACATGAGCCCCGTAAGAGCGTGGAAATATTGGCAAATCTTTTAAAACACTATATACATTGCACGTAGAACCGATGCTGGTCGGGGCAGAAAGGTTCTCAAGTGGCGGTCACGTAACGGAAGGCACAGCGTGGGTAGACGATGACTTGGTGAAGGTCGCAGGAGTCCGCTGGATGCGGGTGGCGCAGGACCAATTGCTGCGCTAGCTTCATAAAACACACTCGAGTTTCAAGGCCTAAGTTTCATTAAAAAACAAACTCTAAACAATATAATTACGCTCTAAACAATGTACTTTAATGAGACAACTTTCTAATTAAAACCATATTACTTTTATTTGTACTGTCACGTTTTGATGAGACCATTTTGTGGCTTTGTTCTACTCTGTTTTGTTTTTATAGTAATGGTATTTCTTTAGTTATTACGAAGTCCACAAACAAATGGGTAATTATTATATTTTACAAGGTAATTTTTTATTCACCGGACAAATTTTAGAGGGTATATTTTGAGGTCATGTTGATGAATTTTTACTATGGGACCGACATCCAGTTTGAGAAAATTCCATAAATTTCTACCTACTAAATATCTCAGGTAGTATCTTTTTAGGGTTCCGTAGCCAAAATGGCAAAAACGGAACCCTTATAGATTCGTCATGTCCGTCTGTCCGTCTGTCACTGCTTATTTACTCAGAAACTATAAATGCTATACAGTAACGAAATTTGGTAAGGATATGTGTTGTATGCGTCTATACGCATAGTTAATAGGAGAGACCTACGTCCAGCAGTGGACTAACATAGGCTGATGATGATGATGATGATGTGTTGTATGAACCGCTACAGGATTATGATACTAAATTGTAAAAAAAACCATGGAGGGCCCCTCCATACATATATTATAACTGAGGGATAGAAAAATTTGTTTATTTGTATATAAGCGTGTGGGGTATTAATAGAAAGGTATTTGAAAATGATATGAAGGTTTATAAATCTCATTTTTATTTAAGCAAATCGTTTTCGAGATATCAGCTCTCAAAGTCTGAAAAATGTGTCCCCCTCTATGTTTTAAACGACGCGATGTAAATTCAAAAAAAATATTAATTATGTTATGCCCATTAATAAACTCTATTTAACGATTTTTGATTTGATTAAATGATCTATAGTTTTTGAGGTAGGTTGATTTAACTGTATTTTTTTAATAATAAATTGATAATGGTACGGAACCCTTCGCGCGCGAGTCCGACTAGCACTTGGCCGGTTTTTAATTTTTTGGATTTATGTCGATCCCTTAGTAAAATTTCATCAATATGATCTCAGAATTATTAACTCCTTAAAGTTTGGCAGATGAATAAAAATAACCTCGCTCTCTATTTTAGAACCTTAAACCGAAAATATTTTCGTATAATTGGTTGGTGAAAGCTAACTTTATCTCAGCCCATTAAACGTTGAATCCACGGCACAAATAACAGAAGTTCTGGAACTCATTACCGAAGTGGTTAATGCGAGGTTACAGAATCAAGTCATTACCATTACACTGCCAAACTGCTTTTGTAGTTCGCGCAGTGAGGATTTTGTTGACGTGAATGAGGTTTTTCTAATTTTGGCGAATTGGTGAAGGAAAGCTAGCAATGAGTACGACTATGAGGCATGAAACCAAAGGATATTGATAATAACACACACACACACACACACCACACTCAATTAAAAAAACTATTATATACTTTCCCCCTTGTCTAACTGCCCTAGTTGTACATTTTATCAAAATTGCATTGCCTACTACATATTGTAATGAACATTGTATGAATTATTATAGTCAAATAGAAGGAAACTGATACTTATAGCACAGGCTCTGCCTATTTTAAGTATCAGTGACAGATATTTAAACAACATACCTATGTATTTAGTCCATAAACTTGCATGTAACCATCATTGTAACCCTGATTTATGAAATAAATTATTATTATTATTATATCATGACAAGTGTATTGACGACCGTATGCTGACGGCAGTAAGAATACATTTGTCACCATCCCAACTCTTACCGCAGGTGTCGTAAGAGCCGAGTAAGTTAGTGAAGTGTCACTGAACATTCTTTGATAGGAGATTGATGATGGGCAGCAGCGTCATTGTAGTGGACACATTATTGCCATCGCCTATACGTCTATGGGTATTTAGCTCCTAATGCGTCTATACGCATAGTTAATAGGAGAGGCCTACGTCCAGCAGTGGACTGAGATAGGCTCATGATGTGAGGTTAAGAGGGTTGCTTTCTTAAATTTATGTTACCAACCGTGACTCACTAATGGCTTCAATGACAGACCAGCGCTGGACTGAATTTACAGCCCAGCAATATGCTGGATTGGAGACCATTTGGTTACACTTTGTTTTTTATATTCAAATTCAAAGTCGAAATTCTTTATTCCGTTAACAGGTAGTACAAAAAATTACAAGGATTGGTTAAAATTATTTGCGAAATAATCTGTGGCACCGCTCTTTCACATTTACATGTATATATTAAACTAATATGTTAATGTAACTTATATTGTAAATGTAACTTATATTATATTGTGTCACAAATAAATGACTTCTTTCTTTTGTTTACGATTTCTTTCTTATGTATCGAAGAGGGCACGTTCCGAAGTTTTGATGGGATTTATTTGTATATATCAAACATATTTATTTATATATTTATTTTCAAAACTAAAATGTATGTACATGGATTAAATCTAACTAATCTACTTAACCTAACCTATATCAAAGATTGGCCCTTGTGGTATTGTACCGAGGATAATGGCGGCATTTCCTCGCTGTATTGCAATACTGATGCGTTGTGCGAGGAAGTCGCCAGCTCTTTGGTCTTTAGTTAGTACCAGACGTTTCGCGATCTCAGCAAACAATTTGCGTGCGCTGGAGCCCCATGAACTTAAAGTTTCTGCGCCAAACGGTACAAAATCGTACTCTATCAAACACCACATTGCGCGGATATTCGCGGTGTTATTTGGTCGCAGGGAGGAATCAATCGTGAATGGAACGACAAATGAATTCTTTGCATGAATAAAACGCCAGTTTCCTCTTAATCTTCTTAGTCAATGTTATCTCGAAATTCTCCAGTTAATCCATTTCAAGGGGATTCTTACAATTCTTAAGACTTAAGCCGAGTGTAAACTCGGCTTTATGCTTTATTGTCATTAATTATACCTGGTTTAGCTTCTTTTATTCGACGGTGTAAATCTGCCCTTTGTTTGACAGCTAATGTCAGTAGATTAATTAAGATTTTAGATGAAAGTGAAAAATGTCATTGAAAGTCATGTATATTATTGCAAACGTTATTAAACTGTCTTTATTTTTTATATATTGTTTTTGTATTAAGAATTCTAAATAGATTTCTAATAGTTTATTTATATTTTCTTTAATTTTTTTTAAAGCTTGTGTAAAGTTAATCATTTACCATATTATCCTTCATGTTATTATATTTTTGTTCCCCTCAACTTTACCTACGTATAATAAAAAACAGCTATTTCGACAGCTCTTTTGTCACTTTTTTTTTAAGTATACAAATTATGCACATAAATTAAATCTCACTAACCTAACCTATATTTTAAGATTGTCCCTTGTGGCATTGTACCGAGGATGCTAACAGCATTTCCTCGCTGCATTGTAATACTCATGCGTTGTGCAAGGAAGTCGCCAGCTCTTCGGTCTCGACCAGAAGTCTCGCGATTTCAGCAAACAATTTGCGTGCGCTGAGGCCCCAAAAACCTAAAGTTTCTACGCCAAACGGTACAAAATCGTACTCTTCGCCGAGGCCCTTATGTTTATTACGTTTTATAAATTCGGCATTTTCAGCCGCAGCGGTCGCCTTAAATGTAGTTCGTAGATACTTTCTTATTTGCCAACCGTTTGTAATTAATGTTCGTTTGAACTTGGTTGTACTTAACGTGATATTTTTTGTTTCAGGTAAGTTTCATCTTTACCTGCAAATGTACATACGATAAAACCTTGTAAGTAAGCCTTTAGGACGTAATTAGAATTTCCTATCGATTTGAGTATCAGTATTGTGTTTTTTAAGACTTTTTAATTTGGGTATTCGTATCGTATTTTATTAGAAGTTAACTAGCCAGATTTATATATTTCTATTAATAGTTATAGCAGGCCACATTGCACGCAGAGCAGATGGTCGATGGGGTCGAAAAGTGCTCAAGAGGAGACCACGGCTAGGCAAACGCAGCGTAGGACGTCCACCCACAAGATGGACAGACTACGTTATGAAGGTGGCCGGGATACGCTGGATGCAGGTCGCATCTAACCGGTACATGTGGAGGTCCAGAGGGGAGGCCTATGTTCAGCAGTGGACGTCTTATGGCTGAGATGATGATGATGGTGATGAAAAAATCTAAACGGGTCACGGCAATTTATTCTTGGGAATACTTTAAATTTTATTGATCTTAGAATTGAACGTCGACCTATTGAAAAATAGAATAATTAAGCATTTTTTTGGTTATTGATTGTATTTGATCTGTAAGCTCCTGCATTTATCGATTTTAGGGTTCCGTAGTAAACTAAGAACCCTTAAAGTTTCACCATGTCCGTCTGTCCATGTGTCTGTCTGTCCGCAGAATAGCTTATAGGCCGTTAGTAATACAAATTTACAACTTGGTATCTACAAGTATACCTACATATTAATCACGTCGACAAAGTGCTAGAATAGATTTTTTTTATCGGGAACCTTTCTTACACGTAAGTAGGGATGTTTTTTTTTTAATTTGCTGTAATCCTACAGTGTATGGTGTCATTGAATTAGTCTTTTAAAAATAGATAGATAGATAGAATACTCTTTATTGCACACCTTAACAAAAAAGAAATACATGGTTAAAACAGACGATTATACATAGAGGTACACAACAGGCGGTCTTATCGCTATAAAGCAATCTCTTCCAGACAACCTTTGGGTAGCGGAAACAAATTAAAATAGTGAAACAGTAGGTGATTGCAACATTTTAAGAAGCACATTTATCTTATCACACACATTTAAAAGTACATTATAATATATGTATATATATGTATAATATACAAAACATACATATATATTCATACATATAAATAAATATATACCTACATATAAAAATAAAAATAAAATATGGAAATATAGCCATACACCAAAACCAGCCAACCCAGCCATAGATATGCCAGTGAACGACCAAAATTAAGACTACCTAGTATAGTTATGGGAGTAAATAATGAGGGACCCAACAGAAATTTTTTTTCTAAAATCAAAATTTTCGGATATAATCGCTCCAGAATGAAAAAAAATGTGTCCCTTCCCCTTTTAATCCGTGGCTCTAAGAATATTAAAAAACATGGATTGAACTTATAGAATACTTTAAAATAAATCTATTTTGAACATGATTAACCCAGCCGTTTAAAAAAAACTACGTAGGTATTTGTGTTACTCATATAAATAGCGGAAAAAATCAAATGCTAGTTCCGGAAATTTATTGAACTTTTGTTTTTTTCGGGTATTGAAAGAAATAATCACTGTCATTCCTTCCATCTATTTCAATTGACGTTTTCTCGATGACGTTACGTTCCCTTTTGTTACTGAAAATAAGACCTAATAAAGAAAATGGAATTTTTCATTGATTTTTTCAGAAAGAATCCGAAAAAAACAAGCTAATTGGAAAAGACTTTTCCAGAATTTTTCAGCGCTAGTCAAAATTATCCTATGAGATGGAAAACAGTCGATTGACCCAAATGTAACTAAAATTGAATCTCAAATTCTTTCAAGTTGAAAACCATTTCCAATTTTTCTCATAACTCTTCGTTTTCGATCTAAAATTGAGAGGATCATAAATACTTGTCATTGGATCCAATGGGTTCACGTCACGCGCGAAGTTTCGAGTGCCGGCTGTCGAATCGACGCGTTCTGATTGGTCGGTGCATGTGACAACTTTGATGGTTGAAAGCACAGAGCACGGACCTCTTTAGTGTGTAACCTTAGAGATAGAGGCGGCCTTGGCTGTCATTTTCATAGAAATCGACCGTGTCAGGTAATTTTGACATGTTAATGTAAATAGTGTTGTGGTATGGCTCGATATTTTTATCAATAGATTAAAACTAACAGTTATTTGACTAAAAATGTTACTTGAAAAAAGCTATTCAAACATTCTCATTTTTAAAATCTCACTAAAATGATGTCGTTATGAATGATATAAAAACAGTAAAATTTATACATTTATTTGAATTTATATTAACAATAAGTACCTACTTACATTAAGATGTTAGCTTAAAGGTTAAAGTTAAACAACAAGTGTTAAGGGTAAGGCTAGACAGAGGCTAGAGGTCTTAAGACCGCCTGTTGTTTAACCTCTGTCTAGTTATATATGTTACCTTTGCATTGGTTTGTTTGTTCAAGGTGTGCAAACTATATCTACTTATATTACGTTATAAAACGCAAAAAGAAAATGTAGGTATATCATAGGTGCTTAAATTAAAATTTTAACTATAAATGGGAACTAAAATTAAACGATCAACTATAAGGAGTTTAGATGGTTAGGTAATTTAGGTATTATATATGAGGACAGATTAACTAGATGTATAAATGTATAAAGATATTTTTAAATTCCTAAATTGTACCGTTTTACGTTTTCTTGAAAAATTATCAGATGGGTTACTTGGGACAAGAAACACCTGGAAATTAAATACTTAAATTAATATGTATTAACAGATAACATCAGAAATCCTTTAAAAGGTACTTTACTTTTAAAACATAATAAAATTATTTAGCAAAGCTAACTTACCTTGTCAAACGCAGGATGGAGTTTTAAAGTTGGACAAGCATTGGATGACAATATAAATCTTGGATTTGTTTTTACAAAACAGTCATTTTGGAAGTGGTCCGAACAAATTGTGTCGTGTTTTTGCGGAAACCAGTTCAACTTTCCAGTCGCCGTTATCCAGCGTTCTCTGACACATGGTTTTATAGGAAATCTAAAAATTAAGTCAGAATTTCTTAAACTATATGTTTTTGTATAGTTGCTTCATTGTCTGCACTCTAGATAAATATTATATTATTGCTAAATATAAATAAATAAATAAATGTTTGGGGGACAGTCTCATACAAATCAACCTAGCCCCGAACTAAGCAAAGCTTGTACTATGGGTGCTAGGCGACGATATATATATGTACTTAAATAGAGAAATACACATAATTATACTTACTTATACATAGGAAACGTCCGTACTTAACTCGGGAACAAATTTTGAATTTCTACTAACACCGTTTAGTTGTAAGAGTTTACATAGACTATCGATAACAAATTCAGCGTCATGTCTCTTCACTATGTCTCTCGCCCATACTAATTTTATATTGAATTTAATATAACTTTTTTTACTTACCTGTGATAGGAAACGTTTGAATTTTGTTTATTAACGTACGTAGACTGGTTCCTGCACCAGATTACAGAGCAATGTGGCATTCTTGGTATATTTTTATAGTTTATATACCCATGACGTCCCGAGAGGTACTGACAGCACATATGCGTAAAACGCATATGCGCGGCACGGGTTTTGTCTGTCACGCCGTCTCTCTATAGGCGCCCTAAGAGTTCCAACCTCCTTGGTTGAAAGGATTACTACCACAGACATTTTACACGGCAAAACAAAACACTATCGTAGTTCTTTTGCCATATACATGCACATACTTCGCGCTTCGGTACAATACGAGTATAATCTGGGTTAAATATTTCATCTTTAGTACAGATGGTGTACTTTTTAGGCTCTAGTGCGAGAAGTGTGTCATATTACGTCAGGTCCAAAACTTCGAAGGGCCATCTGGACTAAAAAACGTCGTACGAGACACGTGCAAAAACAAATATACATTGCATTTGAATACATAAAAATACATTTAATAACTTAAACATTATTTATAGGTATGTAAAAATACAATAACATGTCAAGTCAAGTACAGAAATCAAACAAATATATATATATATTTTTATATATTTATTTTCAAAACTACAATTTATGTACCTAGATTCCTCATCATCATCATCATCATATCAGCCGAAAGACGTCCACTGCTGAACATAGGCCTCCCCCAAAGATTGCCACAATGACCGGTCCTGCGCCACCCGCATCCAGCGGACCCCTGCGACCTTCACCAGGTCATCGGTCCACCTTGTGGGGGGCCTACCCACGCTACGCCTTCCGGTACGTGGCCGCCACTCAAGAACCTTCCCGCCCCAACGGCCATCGGTTCTACGCGCAATGTGCCCCGGCCACTGCCACTTCAGTTTAGCTAGATTAAATCTAACTAATCTACTTAACCTAACCTATATCTAAGATTGGCCCTTGTGGCATTGTAATAATAATAATAATAAAGCTCATTGCAAAGCTTATCTGCTTCAGGGGGGGCAATAACCGCCCCCGAGTAATGCGCTTTGTGAACCAGGCGTTCGCGGGAACGGGCATCATGCCCGGCGACTACATGGCCAACCTCACAGAGCGCATTGACTTTCTGCAGCAGAAAGTTTATGCATGGGCAAGCCGTATCCGCCGCTACAGAGAGCGTGTGGATCGATTTCAACAGAACCGCCTCTTCCAAAGTGACCAAAGGAAGTTATACCGAAGGTGGGAGGGAACCGATCATCATTTGCCCGACGCGCATCTGCCGGATGCTACTGCCATGACTGATTTCTGGCGTAACATCTGGTCGGTGCCCGTCGGACACATCGAGGGCGATTGGATTAACGTTGTTGAACGTGAGTGCGAGAGCATCGAACCTATGGAGGCAGTTGCCATCAGTGCCGATGACGTAACTTGTGCCATCCGCCCTGCCCAGAACTGGAAAA
>JALPQI010021968.1:0-17076 GCA_025490895.1 Thaumatotibia leucotreta
TATTCATTTCCCCTCGCAGCGATATTTGTATGGAAAATAACAATTTTTGAGGCCCCCGATGGCCCGGAATGATTGGATTGCCAGGCAGAGTCATTGAGTTATACATGACTGAAGCTTACATCAGCAGAAACACTTGGTAAATTACACGCTTCTTCAAAAGGGCCATTTTCTCAAAGTTATCCCTACCACTTTTTTTGTAAAAGGTATTTTTTATTTGATTTCTACTCAGAATCGTGAGCTCTTTTGATCCTAATAGGGAAAAAAAGAGACTCTAGCCTATTTCGTTTGAAAAAAAGACTCTGTTCTTTTTTTTCCCTACTAAAAAAACTCTAGTATTAAAAAGACTAGTCTTTTTTCCCCTATTAGATACATTTTTCGATTTTTCATTCCGTTACCGCCATACAAAATGTATGTAAAGATTAACACGGAAAGGAATAAAACCTTGGGTCAACATTTGTCTCCCATCAGGATCGAAAGAGCTTACGATTCTGAGTGAAAATGTCATTTAAATTTCTAATTCGAAAAAAAAATGCGGGGACAACTTTTAAAAAAATGGCCCAGTAAACAATAATTATGTAGGGATGTCACCCAGACCCTACTCTCAAACATTGACGAATTAATGTGTTTATCTTCACGCCATTCATTTGAAAAAATAATATGAAAAAAGCGTAAACGATATCAGCAAAAATTGTTGCGTTTTTTATAAGTGGCTGTACAATCTAATCTACGTAAGTATCCGAGACCGAAATAAACATAGACGTTTGGTAGATACAATACAATTCGATTTTCAGAGTGCTTGTCTCGGGTGTCGACTTAAGTAGTGCCTTGTATTCGACTGTTATGTTAACCAGTGTCTTGTTTACGCAATATGCTACATTGAACCCTTTGAATGAACAGGCTTAAAACACTCCAAACAATTGGAGCGTTAGGCAGCTCCAGAACCATGCTAAAGTAGCAAATAGTAAGCGGTTTCTTAGAATCTGATTTGTAAAGTCATTTTGATAAAGTTATAAAGAGAATTAGGGTTCCAATTGGCGATGTATGTACAGACTGTAAAAAAATACGCAACAAAATTTTTTATCTAGAGACAAGGAAAACATCGACTACACATTTAATTTGGAAATCAATGTAATAAACCCTCTTTGATATCGCAAAGTTCTCATTTATCTTCACTACGATAGTAAATCTAATATAAAACAGGTTTAGTTAAAGTAAAAGACAACAATCATATTCACTATGGAAAATAAGAACAAATCAATACTGTCAGTGTAAAAATCAAAACTTCTGCCAGCCCTTCAAATCATAAAAGTATTAAATTTATTTATTTTCCCCTATAAATATTCAAATATAATAAATATTAGTGCTTTCAAAAATACTAACTCATAGGTAATTTTTGTATCACTAAACAAATTAAGAAGTTATTAATATTTATTTAAAAAGCGGAATGCCATGTTTAGCCAAATGCCATGTTTATTTGTTTATGTATGATTAGGTCTGACGAAGTCTGTGGCGAATTTCAAGTTTCATTTAATTTAATTATTGATTTCCCATGATCTTAAAATGTAGAAAGTAACAGTATGAAAATTTAACGTCTTAAACATCCTATGGTACTCTGTATACAAAGCGATAGTGAAAGTATTTGCATAATAGCTGCAATCACTAAAATGCCTTTCAGCCTTCGAAATATCGCTCGTGTCGATATTTAGCAAATTCTCATACATAACGTCTTGGCGGCGTTCCTGAATAATTTTAAAGCGACCTCATTACGTGGCGCGCTTGTAAAACATATTCTCAGCTTCAAAGTGAACTCGCTAAATAATGCCGGAAAATTTACATTGAAACTATGTAGTACTGGTCGATTGCAGAAATATTGTACATAGTTAATAGCGATAAAAATATCACGAAAGGTGGGTAAACCATTTTTCTGCTCAACGGAGCCGGCAGGCGGCAACTTATTTTAGCGCAGCGGCCGGCAAATTGCCGTTTGCCGGCCGGAGGGCAGAAAAATCTCAAAGGCTTTGTCGCTTTTAGGTACTAATATGAACAAAACTATGAATGCATAATTTTATTTCGTACCTTTTATGGGTACAGTGACGCCATTAAAATATACAGTCGTTAATGTACTAAAATGTCGCAAAACACATAAAATATCTTTATGCATTTCTATACTGCTGTTTATGTGAAAGATATTACTGAATCTAGACGTCCTTATGCATATTTAAAATTTATAACTCGACTAAGTTTGCCGTCGCGAGGTTCGGAATTATTTGCTGGAATATTCACCATCTTTTATTTGGAACTGCATTTTTATAGCTGCATTAGGGTGCCATAGATATCAGTTTTATTATTTGTTTATTCATTTTCACTTATGATTTATCGTAATGAAAATAACTTTCTCGAAATGATAATTATCATCTTCGGTTACCGCGAGGATTACACAATACATGAAATTAAATTATGGAAAACGTATAAACTCACGTATATTAATTTGAATTTAACTTCATTCCGACGTTTTGAATCAACCGCAGACCATAAACCCGGAACGTCGTTCGAAACGTCGGGATCAAGTGAAATTCAATTAATATATGCGAGTTTATCCGTTTTCCATAGTTTCATTTCATAATAATTATCATTCCGATTTATTTGATATTGTTAATAAAGATTACATCATTTCTGAAGATGCTAATATCAATCATATCAATATATTATAGTACGACCTGTTATGTATACATACATTGTTGATATAAATGTGCTATAAAATGTAAGGTGTTATAATATTTATACCGCCACTTTTTATTTTACCGGGATATCTACAATAACAAATTGAGCGTTAAAATGTGTTTATTTGTTATAAAATACATTTTTACTTGCCCTCAAACACCCCTCAAGTCCTTCACTTCGCTTTACTTTGAAGACTACCTGCTTACTTGAGTTTCAAATACAAATCAAATACTTACTTACGGGTCGTATCAGAGTTTCAAGTGCCATTTAAGCTCCTTCTTCCAATGACTGAACTCTTCGAAAAGGCTACAGTATATTAATCTTAAAGCTGCCACATTGTTCTTACATTGGGAAGATCCTATCAATGCTTTTATCCTTGTTCTCCAAAGGCCTGAACACCGTTCTGGTTACGTCCAAAACCAAGATCATGTGGTTATTGGAGTAGAATACCAGAACGTGTTTAAAATCTTGGAAACTTAAACTTCCCACCCTTAGATGTCTCATCTCCAAGCGACGAGGGCATCCTTCCATTTACGTCCAAAACCAGGTTTTGGAACTAAAGCTTGTTCACGAAATAAAGTAGCCATCGTAAAATCAGTCTCTACTGTTACACAATAGTCCCATGTAGTTCTAACAGCCATGGGACTGTAAATTGATTCTTCTGTTTTATGTTTAAGAATCCAATATCCAAAAGCATTCGCTGAAAAGTCGTCAAAATCAAAATAACTTCAGATAATGCTTAATGCAAGAGTTCAGGCCCAAAAAAGTGCGAACTTCAGAGACAATTTCAACAATGTTAGACTTGAAATAGTTAATAAAAATTGTAGACACGAGATTCACAGTTTATTATAGTATCGGTATTGTAGTTTAGTTAAGACCTATAGGAAAACTAAATGACCCAAAATGGTAAAATAAGAAGAGACACTACTCAAATCCAGAAGTTTAAATAAAAGTCCATAATTATGGAAAAATTGATATATATATATCAACCACAGCGTCCAAAAAGATAGGCAAAGAGCCCTTCTTTATAATAACAACCATACAAAGGTATGGTCTCATATAAAAAAAAAAGAATTATACAGCAATGGCTACTTTATTTCGTGAACAAGCCTTAGGTCCTAGTGTCTGTATCAGGGTCATACAACCATACCAGAAGAATAGTCACGTGTTGCTGAGCTCAAAATACCATATAATGTCTACGACCAACTTGTAAAGAGTGAAACGAAAAAAGCACAGTCCGACATCAGAATACGGTTAAAGTCCTTATTATTGTAGATAAGGGCTAGAAAATATGACCGGTTGCGATCTTTTGTGGCAGCCCTGTTTTACAGTTCATTACTAATACCCGTTGAGTCTAGGAAGTTTCAGATTCTTTGGGCTGTAATATTCTGTACCTCGTGAGGTTGAAGTAACCTTACCTTGGGAACTTAAACTGCCCATCTTCAGACCCCTCATCTCCAAATGAAGAAAGCACTCTTCCATTCACGTCAAAGACCTGGATCCTGTGGTTGTTGGAGTCAGACACCAGGACACGGTTTGTGCTGGAAACGGCGATGTAGTGGGGATGCTCCAATTGTCCTAGTTTGGAGCCGAAACTGCCGAATTTGCCGACGAATGTGCCGTCTGATTGGAACACCTGACGAAAAAATATGTATCATTAGTCAGTGTTTAGTGATTTGAGAAAAATATATATTAGTAAAGTTGTTGCAATATGGATCTCCTTATATGATATGCTATGAGGGTTTTTCCTAGAAGTAGAATTAGCAGATAATGATTTCTATTATGATAATTAGTTTGGAGAAATATTAGTAAACAGAATGAAGCCTAATTTACCTTTTAATATCATTATTCAGTTTCATTTTCCTTTTAATTATGATATTTTACCAAAAAAGAAATATTGATCAGCTACAAGAATTGTATCCATTTCAATAACCCAATACACTGAAATGACTGTTTATTTCTTGACATTGATTTGGTATTTCATTCTTTATTCTATTCCTCTGTAGCCTAGTTGGTAGTGACCCTGCCTACGAAGCTGGAGGTTCCGGGTTCGAATCCCGGCGAGGGCATTCTTTGTGTATTTATTTATCACAAATGTTTGTTCCTTGGTCATGGCTGTGTATGTATCTAAGTATCTATACGTATCTATCTATTATATATATCGTCGCCTGGTACCCACAACACAAGCCTTAATTGAGCTTAGTGTGGGACTAGGTTGATTTGTGTATGATGTCCCAAGATATTTATTTATTTATTTATTTATTTATTTATTCTATGTTTCTTCCTCATTCTTCAATACATGTATTGTGAATGTCACTTCAATCCCTTAGCCGACTCTTACGACATCCACGAGAAGAATTGGGATGGCAATAAATGTGTAATGTCATCACCACGTGATTTGAAGTATATAATACATGAACTTAACTAGTTAAAACTGAATTAGTTGGGTTTCTTCTAAATCTTTAAGATGATCATGATACAAATGTTATGAATGGGGACATAAATGCATTTAATTCGTCGTTTGTGTTTAATAAGGATCCGTATAATATGTATTTAACGCAAATCAATTTATCATTTGAATTATAAATAATAATAATAAATAAATAAATATCTTGGGACATCTTACACAAATCAACCTAGTCCCACGGTAAGCTCAATTAAGGCTTGTGTTGTGGGTACCAGGCGACGATATATATAATAGATAGATACGTATAGATACTTAGATACATACACAGCCATGACCTAGGAACAAACATTTGTGATAAATAAATACACAAAGAATGCCCTCGCCGGGATTCGAACCCGGAACCTCCAGCTTCGTAGGCAGGGTCACTACCAACTAGGCTACAGAGGCTGACTGAATTCAAAATCCGTATTAGAGACTGTAAATATTTTATAATAATATTTAATGGTTATGTAGGATATTGTAAGAATTATCTTGACGACATATTTTTGTGTGCCAAACGGCAATGCATAGTGATACCATATTTATAATTTTATCCACCACTGTAACGTACCTATATTTCACAAATAAATACTTTGAACTTTGAACTTGAGCTTTGTACTGATCCTCACCAACCACAGACAAGGGGTTCATGGTTACAAACCTGTACTCTATGGTTTTCCTTGTCACAGACGTAAATGAAGCCCAGCGCATCCGTGGTGATGCCCCACGGGTAGTTGAACTTGCCGTCTCCCGTTCCCTGGCTGCCGAATGCTCTCAGAAACCTTCCTTGAGGATCGAACACCTGGAGCAAAAATGTTGGGTTAACTTATTATACTTCAAGCTTAACCATTTGTGGACACCATGAATTCGGTGTGCCTATCATCTGCTTGGTGAAAAAAATCGCAATTGAGCATCATCACTGGATGATGACTGGCACTGGCCACTCTGGCCAGTACTAAACCAGCATCAACCTATTTTATCAACGGGTTGTTCAAACTCACGTGTCTCTTATATGTATCAGACAGTTTTCATTTTCTTTTTTTGAGGTACTATTTTTTCCTTTTATGATCAAATTGACATCTAGACCTAACGAAAAAAGATTGGAAAAATTACCAAGCGTTCTCAATATCTTTCCCAACACAATATGGAGAGTAGGGTATTCCCAAGTGGTGAAATTCCACATAGTAAGATTGGAAAATATGCCTAGATGGGCACATCTCCATGCTCGCTTATTGCACCCTCAAAATGATTATATTTTTAGATTTTTACTCTAAATTTTTCCTAATGCAAACAGCATACTGCCTCGTTAAGGATAAACAACAAGTACCTATTACCACCCTTTGTCAAGCTAGTGTTACAAAATGAAACCATTTCCGTTATCAATTTAATAGTACATTACTACCGAGGCCGGGAAGTGACTGGTTGCCGGCCGAATATATGTAAACGGCCGAGCGAAGCGAGGCTGGATAGTATTCGGACGGCAACCCGTCACTTCATGGCCGAGGTATGTATAATGCTTTTCTCAAACATGCAATGAAATGAAACAAAAAATTGAAGAATTAAGATTGACCTGTTTGAAAGTTGCAAATTTTTACTTTTAAAAAGCGGTATTAGACGACGCGGTCGGTTGGGTCCAATTAATTGCATGCGGTGATCGGGGCCGACGGATCGCGCCGTA
Organism: Thaumatotibia leucotreta; assembly: GCA_025490895.1. Lineage (NCBI taxonomy): Eukaryota > Metazoa > Arthropoda > Insecta > Lepidoptera > Tortricidae > Thaumatotibia > Thaumatotibia leucotreta. The sequence goes on from JALPQI010021968.1 coordinate 6,846, forward strand.
TAATACTGCTTTTTATAGTACATTGTGCATCAAGGGAGGTAAGTACGGAATTACTAACGAGAGTGTTAGAAGCCCGACGCCGTCAGGCGGAGGGCTTTTATGACTCGAGTTAGTATTCCGCTTACCTACCGTGATGCATACAATGTTTTTCATCACACTTGCCGACAAAAAAATAAGTTTTAAGACAAAATATTATTAAATGACGTACTGACATTTCTATTACTCCCTAGGGAATTTCACTTTTCTATTACTCCCGCTACGCGCGCAAGCAATGGCGCGCTTAGAAGTGTGATGAAAAATATTTTTCATCACACTTGCTGCCTAAGCGCGCCATTGTTACACTCTCGTTAACACTCTCGTTAGTAATTCCGTACTTACCTCCCTTGATGCACAATGTACTAATTTTGAGTAGTTATTGTACATTTATTTTAAATTATATAATTTAAATACCTAATTATAACTGCAAAAATTTGCCAATCTTTTTTTTATACTAATATCACTTACAAATAATTATTGGCTAAAAGCCAAGATGCCAGGTCACAACCCTATGTCAAATGAAAATTAAAAAAGAGGCACTTGCCGGCCTAGGCCGGCAACGAGGTACTTCCCGGCCACTTTTTAGGCACGTAACTACAACATTTCATTGCATGTTTGAGAAAAGTATTTTACCTAGTTGTATAAGCTGTAGCATGTCTTGAATGTTAGAAATACCCAAATATTCAATTTTACATGAATTCTTCCATTGCAAAATCGAAAACGACGTTAGGTAGCTATTCATGCGATCCATCGCATTTCGCCGTCGGTATAAAAGTTATTCGAATAGAGTGTCCTCGCAGATTTAAATGTATGTATTGGTATCCTGAATTTTACCAAATTCATAATTTCAGCCATAAGACGTCCACTGGCTGAACTTAGGCCTTTGGACCTCCACATACTGGTCGGAAGCTACATATGGGTCAACATTCTTAAATATCGTTGTCTTGTTTCATACCACTCTGTCACGCTTTTAGTTACTGTTTCGACTCAGTATATATAAAAAAAAACAGTGCACTTGTATTTCTTTTTCACGCTAGATTTTAATCCAATACATCAGAAATTGAAAACAAAACATCATCTCATACAAAAATCATCACTGCGTCACGTTTTTTAGGGACACGAAATAAGACAACGAAAAGAATTTTGACCCGTATAGCAACGCAAGTCTCTAATGTCATGGAGTTGTCTTTGTTAATGTCATGCAAGTGTCTAATGTAATGTCATCGAAATAGCCACGATGGCTATTTCAATATTTACGAATTGACTCTAAATTGGAGTACAGATATTTTTGAGCGCTTGGAACGCTGAGATTCATCTGATAGGGACTGTACCTACTGTAAGTCACTCTTATCTTTCATTCCATAAAAGTATAAAAACTCCAATAAACACTCGAGTTTCTCAAATAAATACAAGAAATTGAGCAGAATGTTTTTCTAAACACTCAAAAGAGCGTAACAACCATGAATTTCTTATGTACTTACGACGTTTTGTTTGAACAAAACTCAAGTTTACCTCAGGGAAATTTACTGTATCAAAACCATTGTTCTTACTCTACGGGGAACATAAAAAGGTTTTATAATGCATTTGATAATTAATTGTGTTTTATGATTTCGTTTTGCGCGCTGTTTATTTATTTTTATTATTCGATTTTGAATTGGATTTACTTGTAATCTTATTTATGTCATTACAAGGAAATAAATGTAAAGAGAACGTGATTTGGAAAGGTAAGAGCGATTTTATTTTAATTTGAACGTTAGAAATGTAATACGTCGATGACCTAATTTTTATTAACTTTTTTACGCCTAGTGCTGATTTTGGGAACCCGAAGGTCGTGTGTTAAAAATCTGATAATTGTATGATCAGCAATGTATGATGCATATTCAAATTACAGACTAGTAGTTACAGACTCGTATTACTATAAATAATAATAATCCTACCTGGGATAACTGGGGGCAAGTTATAGGGATTTGATATCGATTAAAAAGATGTCGATATAATTATTATAAAAGATGTGCTTATTGAACATTCTCGATTACAGTACAGAGGTTCAATGTCATATCTGATATCGGGCCTCTTGTATGCAGATGTCATTTTATATCAAAATGACAATTTAAATATTGATTTTTTAATATTAATTGTATATTTTGAAAACTATTTTAAAATAAACGCGTAACCACCAGTTTCAATTTATTTTTTATTTTAATTGAAGAGTAAGTAACTAATATTTATTTATGCCGAATAACATTTTGATGTTTTTATTCACAGTAACATCGATATATTTTTAGTCGATAAAATATTTTACTACATCACTTTCGTATAAATGCCCCGAGTTATCCCAGGTATGCTAGACAATCAGCAGTCTAGCACTTTTCTATTGTTATTGATGCAAGACAAAAGGTCGTAAGTACGATAAGAGTCGTTCAAATAATATTTCCCGAACTATAGCAATTGTATGATGTATATTAAAATTACAGACTAGTAGTTACAGACTCGTATTACTATAAATAATAATAATAAATATCATGGGACATCTTACACAAATCAACCTAGTCCCACGGTAAGCTCAAGTAAGGCTTGTGATGTGGGTACCAGGCGACGATATATATAATAGTAGATAGATACATATAGATAATTAAATACATAGACAGCCATGACCAAGGAACAAATATTTGTGATAAATAAATACACAAATAATGCCCTCGCCGGGATTCGAACCCGGAACCTCCAGCTTCGTAGGCAGGGTCACTACCTACTAGGCTAGGCTGACTATGTTTAAGTGTTACCCGCTAAATGAAGTTACAGTTTTTATAACAGTAGCCGCACCATGAGTTGGAAAGTAAAGGATACGTTAGGTTTTACTCGATACGTAATGTAGCCGCGGTGTGCAATCTACTATGACATTTCCAACACTACAACGGGTACGCCACGCACACGTGCCGCATACGCATCCGGTGTGAATCAGCCTTTAGCTAGGCCCTCTGCTGAGAAAACTGCCAGGGTGCTATATATATATTAGGGTGCGTCATTTTTCAAAAATTTCGCTTTTCTGGAGGGCGCAGTTACAAAACGGTGCCATTTGATGTTTGATTATCACTGTTAGGTATTTTTATTTTATTTTTAATTTAAGTTTTTCTGTCTCCCGATTTCAGTAGAAATTCTCCTGAAATATATGAGGCTTCAAAAAAAAGTTATTATTTTCGACTTTTTTTTCGTCTCTTTTTTCGTCTCTTTTGGCTCCGTAACTATAGAAAAGCTATTTCCAGGTAAACACAATACTCAAATATAGCTCGTAAAGTAAAATCATAGATATCAACTGTGCCCAGTACAAAATGTTTCTATGAAATCTTTAAATTAGATCCGGAGGCAGAAAATTAATTCCGATGTCCAAATCATTAAAAAAAAAAAGAAATTTATTCACTTACACAAACATACATAAGTAAATAAACATAGGTAATGACAAAATACATGTTTGTGCAGCAAAATGGATTAGGACTCAGCGAGGCCGCTGGTTTTCAGTCCCCAACCATAAACTTAAAGCTAACAATAACACTATCCTAACTTAGGAGCTAAAGAGTTCGCTGCCAACACGATTCAAATCAAGTTTTTGTGTAACAAGTTAAATGGGCTTGATAGTGCTGAAATAAAGTTATACAAATAATTTCAATAATTTTTGTCGTAAGGGCATAATATTACAAGTTACGGGTAACTCAAGAAAGCTAACATGTACAAATGTTGTATTTAATACCTGACCACTATCGCGAGGGTTTCTTGGGTACCTTTACAGGTGACCAGTTACAAGATAACTTTGTACACTCTTTGTCGACCTAATTACGGAACTAAAGCAAATACTTTTTTTTTCTTCATACATCAGTGACCCACCCTAGTGCTTATACAAGTTGGCAATCGCTAACGCTTAATCGTCAATCGTAAACGAAAGGCAGCTAACTGTCTTTGTCACACTAATATGAAAGAATGACAGAGAGGGAAAAGTACGATACGCTTCTAAGCGTTAGCGATTGGCAACTTGGCTAAGCATCCTGTCCACATTCACTTTGTATTAAGAATGAAATTAATCTCTTTCTAAAGCAGGTGATTTTCAAATCGTATTTGTTCCCAGCGACGGCTTCGAGAATTTTCTAATGCAATTTATTTACGTCAATATTGCAAGGTGCAATTGAAGTTTGATAGTTAAATTCAAATGGGTAAATAAAAAGTAGATATTATAGTTTGGATTAGACTGGCAGATAATACAGGGTGCTCGCGAGGACACCGAAAGATTTTAACGCTGAATTCCTGAGCATATTTAGAGTATTTAATGTCATATAAAATTTCCTGGATTCGGCTTGGTTCCAGAGATAATTAACCTTTTTTCGAAAAAAGTTTTTCGACGTTACTCGTCATAAAACTTCTTTTTGATTACAATGCTACCACAATGTGTTCTAATATTACTACTTACACCTTTTGCCTGACAATCAAAAAATAAGAATATGCTTGACGAAAAAACGTGTCCCAAAAAAATCATTAAAAAAATAAATTTAACAAATTGTTGTCATGAGAAAAAGTATTGGAAAGGTTAAAAAGTGTTTTTTTTTGTGGAATTTCACATTTGGGTTCATAATATTTTCTGTTTATGTTGATGTCTGAGAATGCATAGATAAAATCTTTCGGTTTCCGCGCGAGTACCCTGTATACAGAGTGCAATTTGGGTTGTGGAGCAAGATTGAATTGGAAACTAGGGACTATCCGCATTGTAAAAAAATTACACCAATCCACCAAAAAAAAATTAAAGTTTTCTAATCATTAACATAATTTATCCTATAAATATTAGATGTCATATACCAAAGAAAAACGATCAAGATCACCTATGTCCGAGGTGGGGATCGAACCCACGTACTCAGCTTTCGCGGCTGATGCGAGAAATTTGACCGGTGGTTGCTAAGACCGAGTGGCCGAGGGGTACAGGCATCAGCCGCGAAAGCTGAGTACGTGGGTTCGATCCCCACCTCGGACATAGGTGATCTTGGTCGTTTTTCTTTGGTATATGACATCTAATATTTATAATTTATATAGTATTAAGTAGTGTGACTACTGGTAAAGTACAAATCAAAATATTTAGTTAATAAATAATTTGATTTGTGTTTTCACAATATGTTCAATAATTTATCCTGTTTTTTTTTTAATAGGATTAAAACAAAACCAGATTGCAAACAGTACCGTCAAGTTGGCATATAACTCATGTAATTTCAGGTGCAACTCGGGCAATTAGCAAAATTGCTTCGGAACCATTATGTGACTTTAAAAGTTTTGAGTTACGTGCCCATAATTAATGGCGGTTGTTTAGAACGCGTGTTTTTACCCGGTTGCCGGAGACCAGTATTTATTATCGTATTTTATAAACGACCATTGAATTTATCGTCATCATCATTTCAGATGACGAGATAAGATGCGCACTGCTGAACATAGGCCTCCCCTTTAGACATCCATATATAAAACTAAATAGCGGCGATTCGATTAGTCTGCGACCATATATAACATGGACGTCTAACGTCAGCTCAAAAATGCCCCCAAAACGAATTGTTCAATTGTGCCAAGATGGGCAGGACATAGCCCTTTTCTTAACACCGCGCATATTTCGGCGCAACATCTTTGACAAATGTTTATAGAATATAGCCAATCAAAACTTTGATGGACCAATCACATGCAACTATTTTTAAATGGCGGCTGAAGATTTTATAGCTTGATATTGAAATTCATTACCGTGATGCATTAAAGAGGGGGTGACACTTGTCAACTAAAATTCAGGACCGTTTTTGAAAGACAATTTAATATGGCGTGCGGCTTCCATGTTTTATTTGTTCGTAGCGATTAGTTTATATATACTAATCGCTACCACCACCGGTCAAATTTCTCGCATCAGCCGCGAAAGCTGAGTACGTGGGTTCGATCCCCACCTCGGACATAGGTGATCTTGGTCGTTTTTCTTTGGTATATGACATCTAATATTTATAGGATAAATTATGTTAATGATTGTATCCGTACTTAGGACAAATAGTATCTTTCAGCCAAAGACAGGATAAAGAAGTCGAAAGACGGATCCAAAACGCTTGGAAGAGCTATTGGTCTCTCAAAGACCTAATGAAGGGAGACTTGCCTATATCCCTCAAACGGAAACTCGTTGACATGTGTATACTGCCAGTTCTGACTTACGGAGCCCAAACCTGGTCACTTACCGAGTTACAAAAGGTCAAGCTGAAGGTCTGCCAAAGAGCCATGGAGCGCAGCATGCTTGGAGTGAAACGGATTGACCGGATCCGTAACACTACCTTGCGTTCCAAAACTCGCATTGTCGACGTAGGAGTAAAAACCGCCAGGCTGAAATGGGACTGGGCTGGTCACGTTCGCCGAATGCATCCACAGAGGTGGGCAAAAGTAGCTACGGAGTGGATACCGCAGCGGAAACGGCGAATTGGTCGGCCTAAGAAGAGATGGCGGGATGACCTGGATGCATTTTCCAACAACTGGCCAGAAATAGCCCTAAATCGGGAAGTTTGGAAATATAAGGGGGAGGCCTTTGCCCAGCAGTGGGACACAATAGAGGCTAATTAAAAAAAAAAAAAAAAAAAATTCGGGAAGTACTGCCGCAAGAGCCCAAAAGTTGAAAATCATGTTTTAGAGAGACTGCTAACAATGTTCATAATAATTAAACCAAACAAATTCAAAATTTATGCAAAACTATCTTATTTTGTTTATCCATAAATGTAAAACAGAAAATATCCGTGATCGTCTGAGTTTTCTTAAAAAACCTTAAAAATAAGGCCGATCTTCGGGCCTCTAAATGTGGTACAAAATGATAAAATATCTAAAAATGGTCGTAATATTTTTTGTTTTTCTAGCCACATGGTATCGATTCGTAAAGATTATTTTATGATTATCCGAAAATAAAAAAATCCATCTACCCTACTGATGAACCCTACAATATGAATGTCTCTGTTATCTGTGCACTCGACATCATCATGGAGCAAGAGTGAACAGGGTATTTGGGACGGTCACGCTGAGCAACTTCCACTGGAGACAATCAAGATTTTTTCGTGATTTCTTATACCATATGATCATAATATCCGTTACCTGTATACGATGGTTGTATCTGTCAGCGATGATGTACTGCCCGATTCGGTTGACCGCGACGCCGGCGAGACAATCAAACTCGCCTTCGCCACTGCCGTATTGACCGAACTCTTTCACGAAAATGCCGTTGGAATCGAACACCTGGAAATAAGATAATTTTATTAAATTGGGTGAATTGCTAGTAACTGGCCACTCTCCCGTAACTAGACACCTTATATAAAAATGAACTCTATGTGCTTATAGTTGGAATTAATTTTAAAACGATGTGTCATGTCAATGTCAATTATTCTCCCTCTTCCAAAATGAATTCTTATTATAGTACATAGACTCCATTTTCAAATAAGGTGGACAGTTACTAGAGGGTGGCCAGTTACTAGCAATCTACCCTATAAGAGGTGTACTAGTTGATCAGCAAAATGATTTTCTTTTTTTTTAATTACTTTGTCAGCCTCCGTAGCCTAGTTGTTAGTGATACTATTACTATAGCCCTTGAAAATTTTAGCTCACTAAAAAAGGCAATATAAAATAAGTCCCGGAACGAAGATTGATTGAACATTAACACATATTTCATCGGACATAATGGAATATAAACTGAATCGCTGTTAATGCTTTTAATAAAATTTTACAGCGAGCATTATATTGGAAATACGACAATTTTATAGGAAACGTATTAATTTAGCAAATGGAAGGGGATGGCTTGCAGTTAAATAATAAAATAATTTAAGTACTTTATTGACTGTTTTATGTAAGGTCAAATACAAAGGTACTCAACCTTGAAGGAAGGTTGAGTACCTTTGTATTTGACCTTACATAAAGCAGTAAATAAGCCTTGGTCACAAGGGGATTTAATGTAAGGCACTATATGCACGTCCGTGTTGTAGCATCTGAAATGTCATAGTAGATGGCACACCGCTTGCACGTCACGCGCACGTGCACGCTACGCGAGCTGTGTGTCATCTAATATGACATTTACATACGCTACAACGCACACGTCACGCAGACGCACATGCACGACCACGTGCCATACACGCATCTCGTGTCTTTAACCAACTTAAAACCTTAGTTAAAATTACTGATATTTTTTAGTATTAATATAAAAAAATATCTACGAACGTGTTTTACAATATGTGTCAAAGACAACAAAATGCTATTGAAATTCATCCATATTTGTGTACATTATTTTTCGTTTTGAATGAATATTTCTTTATTCAGCCAATATACTCATTATAGTTCAAGAAATATAAATTGAATGTTTCTTTATACTACAATGTAGGTAGAAAGTTACCAATTTATATTTCACGAACTATACAATACCTATATTATATTTGTGTATACATTATGTATACTAAAATTAACACATATAATTAAAGTCTCAGTCATCCGCAGACCACGAGCCCTATAAAGTGTTCGAAACGTCGGAATGAAGATAAAATTAGTTAATACACGCGATTTTATCAATTTCCATAGTTTTATTTCATGTGTAATTCTCGCGGTAACCGAAGAAAATATTACATATGTAAAGTTAATATTTTCTTCTCGCCAAAGGAATACGTTGAAATATAACTAACTACTAAATTAAACTACCGTTATTATTGTGTCAAAAGTACGCACACATATAAATTTGGGATTCAAGTTACATTCAGCACGTCTGGAGGTCGCACATAATCAATATTAAATATAATTGGACCTTTTCACAATAACAAAAGGGTTAATAACAATATTGGATTTAAACCAAAGTAATTTACTCGTATTCATTAAATTTACAGGCTTCGCTTATTTAAGCTGTGTTTCGTCCCTTTTTAACTTAGATTAAAATCAGAATGATAGACAAAGATAAATGAGGATTAACGCTTCTTTGAATATACGAATAAAATAAAATTGTTTATTTGAATGAATTCAAAGTAAGATAAAATTGTAATTAGGTACATTCTTTATGAATAAATATGAAAAATGCGCATTTTGTAATATGATACACAAAATTTTACACAAAAATTATGACTTCAAATCTTGTATTCATTAAGGGCCTTTGTAATGTGTCACTGACCATTATTTGATAAAAGATTGATGATGGGCAGCAGCGTCATCATAGTGGACACATTACTGCAATCGCCAATCCGCTTACCCAACGTGGCGATTATGGGCATTTACCTCCTAATGCGTCTATACACATAGTTAATTGGAGAGGCCTACGTCCAGCAGTGGACTATCATAGGCTGATGAAGATGAACAAATTGTTTGTAATCAATTAATTAATATTTATCCTTATACCTATCTTATCTAGTCTTAAGCTACAAAGTACTTGAAGACGGGGTTTTTATACAGTGTGTTACCATCACCCATAATACTTCTTTTGAAACCGAGCAATAGGATGCAGACTTTCAATCAAACCCTGAGCATATTTTAATCAAACACTCAAAAGATACCTGTACAAAATTATTTAATTTTCTAAGAAAAGTTGAGTGCGAAGAGAAGCAATGGACTTCAAAATGACTCGTGAATTAGCGTTTGACAATGACAGATAGCACTCACTCGCAGTGTTTGACAACTAAGCAATACATGCTTTACATTGATCGTTCGAAGGAAATAAAATGAATTTTACAGTTGATTTAAACATTTGTCAACAGTTAATACTTGAAAACGATTGCTAGTAACGAGTACTATTGACCATTTTCCTAAAAGCCATGGTCATGGTAACACACTGTATAATTTTTTGTATTGCTCTCATAATTACTTTGCTATTTCTCTTTTACCAAAAACATGAAGATACAGGATTTATTTTTGAGCTTCGGCGATAAAAAATCTTTGTGTAAACTTAACTACGTAGTACTAAGTGTAAACTTGAGTCGTAACAAGAATTAACAAAAACAAGGAATAAATAAATACATTATTTTATAGACATTGTATCTCACTACTTGTTAAAATTATAGTTTAATAGCCGAAATTCCACGCATAGTTACACTCTGACAATTTGGCACACGTTCAAAATGAGACAACTATTTCCAAACTTTAATGAAAATTTAAACTGTGGACATTGAAATCAAGAGAGTTTATTCAAAACTTCAAAATTTGG
>JALPQI010021969.1:0-16615 GCA_025490895.1 Thaumatotibia leucotreta
TATCGAAATTGTCTATGTAGAATCATTTGGGATAAACGTACGCAATGAGTACCTAAGTGTACGCAATCAAAATGTTTTACAAAAAAGTAACGCAAAGTGTTAGTTAATATTTTGCGTAAAATAAATTCAGAGATTCCCGTGAAAATATTATAGCAAAAGATTTTTTAACGGCATCTGTACCAAAATTCTTATAAAATTCTGTAAACATGAAATATCTCAAAAATGAAGCGAGGTCAAATCAAATCTTCCAAGAAAAACCTCCTCGGTAAAATCGATAAACCTTGACAAATAAACTGATAAAGAAAACACCAATTAACTAATAAGAGCAGTGCGTTCGTTAAATCTCGAGGATTCTACAAAAACATTCTCGTCTAAGATGTCAACATCATTAGTCTTTTAATTGGCTTATTAAATCATAGCTCGCCCACATTCCAGTACTGTTTGTAGTTTCATCTCTATTATAAGCATTCTTTTTATAATAGCTATACGGTTGAACGGCATTTTTTGTCTCCACGTGCGACACATTCCTTATACTTACGAACAAATAAAACATGGAAGCCGCACGCCATACTAAATTACCTTTCAAAACCGGTCCTGAATTTTTGTTGACAAGTGTCACCCCCTCTTCAATGCATCACGGTAATGAATTTCAATATCAACCTATAAAAACTTAAACCGCCATTTAAAAATAGTTGTGATTGGTCCGTCAAAGTTTTGATTGGCTATATTCTATAAACATTTGTCAAAGATGTTGCGCCGAAATATGCGCGGTGTTAAGCAAAGCACTATGTCCTGCCCATCTTGGCACAATTGAACAATTGTGTTTGGGGGCATTTTTGAACTGGCGTTAGACGTCCATGTTATGTATGGTCTCAGCCTTATACATATAACTAAGTATAACAGTTTACTGTAGGTAATTTTCAGCAGGCCTGTCCAACTAGCGGTTCGAACTGTCAGTGCCACCCCGGGGAGTACATCAGTAGGGCCTCACGGCGAGCGGTGACGGACGTCGCGCACTCGTTGTTGTTCGTCGAATATCTACGTACTAATTTGACCGCTGTCAAATAATAATTGATTGTAACAATATATAAAAGGTAGTAATTAAAATATTAAGATGATATCCCTTTTTAAAAGGAAGCAACCTTGTTTTTCAGAAAGGGTACGAGTTACGCGATAGAAAGAGAGCGCACTTCTACATGACATTTTTAGCGTTGCCATTTAACGTTGCGCGGTGGGAATTAGAACTTAATGGTATCGTAGCAAGAGTCATTATTTATTTAAACGCGTTTTGCGCAAAATTTGCGGATTTTGGAATTCGCGGTCGCGGTGGTAGTAGGCCAGGGATTAGAGCACCGATTTTTGTAGAATACTCAATTAGGCAATATAAAGCATAATTAAAGAATGATTGGAGTTTCGGAGTAATCATACTTGTATTGTTTCGTACATCTTTACATATGTGTGTTATAAATTCCATTTTATTTTTTTATTCCATGTTTTCTTGAATTTAATCTCTATATCAACCAACTGTTGCATAATATTGTACTAATAAATGAACCCCTTTCAATATTATAAAAAAGCAGTTATTTTTTGTTTATTTTGATGTCTAGAATGCATAGTTAAAATCTTTCGCAATGCTCGCGTAACACCGTGTATATAGTCGTCTGGTACCCACATCACAAGCCTTAGGCACTGGTCTCACCGCGAGCTACTAAGCTATGAACTATTGGCTCGCGGTGAGACCAGTGCCTTAATTGAGCTTACCGTGAGACTGGGTTGATTTGTGTAAGATGTCCCAAGATTTTTTTTATTTATTTATTTTATTTAATCATGATGATAGAGCTGCAGCATGGTTGTGATAGAGCTTTTGAAACAAACACGTAAATCGTGCCAAAAAACAATAGTTAAAAGTCCATGAAACAACCCTAAAATTAGTACATTACGACACAAGTGCAAAAAACATGAAATTCAAAACGAGTGATGATGTTTTAAAACACGACCGAAGGGAGTGTTTTAATTTTAGAATTATAACTAACGTGAGACTCAAACATATTTATTATTTTTTTATTTTTATTTGTGAGGATCCTCTAAATGGATCGAAACATGTCGAGCAATTATCGACTTAAATTACGTGAGAAACTCGTGTGATAAATATTTAAATAGGAGTGTTTTAAATCGACACGAGTTACGAATTTCCTTTTTGCACGTGTCTTGTACGACGTTTTTTTAGTACAGAAGGCCCTCCGAAGTTTTGGACCTGACGTAAAATGAGCCACTTCTCGCACTAGCGCCTAAAAAAGGCACCATCTATACTAAAAAGTATATTTGTTTTTTTAATTAGGTTCTGTAACGCTGTGTAGGTACTCAGAGGTAAAAATGTTAAGAGTAGAAGAATATACATATGTATACCTAGTTACAAAGTTACCTTTATTCAAAATCAAATCAACAACGACATCAAGCCTCCAGGTTTAATAATACATAATAATACATAGCTCGTATCCGCAATAAAGTCTCGCTGAGTACATAGGCGTGACATGTATGTAATAAAGTACAGGAAGACAATTTCACTTAGCTGGGAACATTTCGCGATACTTGAGAGAAGCGCGTGTGTCCACTGGCTTCCGTCATTTTTACACGACTGCCAAAAGGAGAGTATATGTGTTCGGCCCCTATGTATGTTTCATATTTTCTTTAAACGCGCAGATCTTCGTGACTACTTAACCGTTTTTAATAGTGTAAGGTATCATTAGAATCCTCGTGACGTCGCGAGTAACATAGGATATGTGACGTCACGTAAAAAACAATATGGCGGCTTATAAATTCAATAATGTCTGACCAAAAAAAATCATTTTGAAAAAACCTATCGAGTTTGGTATCAAAATGAAGAGCTTTGAACTGCGATTACGAATATGTATTTAACTTATATGTTTGTTACTTATTTTAGAAAAGCCAGATTCATTAAAATACAATTAAAGCGCCAAGAATAATATGTCATCCAAATGCTATGATTTGGATATCAAATTAAAGCATTTTATATGAAGATTATAAATATATATATAAGTTATATGTTTAAATATATGTTTGAAGAGAAAACTCGAAATGTTCTACATCGCACTATTGAAGTTTTTCTTCTAAGCCTAAGACGTGACATGACTGTCACAGTTGACACATCTTCTTGACCGCTAAGTGTGATGATTTGATGAAACAGATACATTGTACATACGCGCTTGTGGTCAAGGGGTAAAATGCATGGCTGCTACGCAGCGGTCGTGGGTTCAATCCCCGGCTCGTGCCGATGAGTTTTTCAAATAACTTATGTACGGTATATCATTTGATATACAGTACACTCCATGATTTTGATACAAAATACACTTTCGGGGGATTTTTTTTTCAGTGTTCACAACAAAATTTCAAGATCTATTTAACCCTTGACTACCTACGTCCTGTTTGTATCACACAACCACCTACCTGCGGTCCTGGAGACCGCTTCTTCTTATGGGACCTGATTTATTTACTTTGGCGTGACTGAAGGGGGTTTATATATATTAAATATACTTTAAATAGTTTCAGGTATTTATTAACCAACAAAGATACAAAAATAATCAACATTTTGTATTTCAAACTTAACATATATATTAACTTGTTGTATTTTCGATTACAAAACTTAGTATCCTTCAGGGTATGAGATTACAAAATTAAAAAAACATAATATAAAGCTTTTCATTATAAAAAAATTAAATTGAGCAATCAAAAATGCTATTAAACTATCTAATTTGGTTACTAATAAGATATTTTTGTAAAATTACATGCTTTAGAAATAACCATTTTTGTCTGCCGTCGACACACAATTTGTTCGAACATTCACATTAAAAACAAGTTTCTAGTCCCGTGGAAGACGCTGATTTTATGCACGATGCTCTAAATAGGGTTTCACTAATTTTTCGGCCAGTTTCTTCATACATTTGAACCTTTTTTCAAAACTGTGTTCAAAATTTAAATGACACAACACCTACGTGCGGTCACTGAGACACCTACAAAATGTATCGTAACCACCTACATGCGGTCTCACGGACCGCCGATGCTACTTTATTACTCACCAAATCCAAATGAGTGCACGTCTGAACGAGTCGACAGCATGGCCAGCACTGCGGAGGTGCTGGGCAAAGGTACAAGGTCACAGAGGCATGAGCGATATACTGGCGTTCAGTTATTGTCAATTTTGAAAAATAATCCAGTGTCTGTGAGACCGCACGTAGGTGGTTAAGGGTTAATATTAATTTCCCATAGAAACTGAACAATTTTATACATTGGATCCGATAATAATTCATAGGCAAACGAATTTTCATGATGACATGACTGCCAAAAGCTGCCATAGCTGCCTCAGTTGTCCGAAAGTAACGGTGAATTAAAAAGAAATAGCTCAATAATCAGTCACATATTACTTTAAACAAGTTTAGTGTCGACTTGAGTGCTGGAAAAATGATGATGAACCAAAGAGTCGATTTCGTATCAAAATCGTGGTGTGAACCTAAAATTTGGTCCAGTACTGTACACAAAGTGCTTTACGGTGTAGGAAAACATCGCGAGGGAACCTGCATACATCTGCGAAGAAATTCAAGGATGTATGAGAAGATCCCAACAAGTATTGGGCCAGCGTTGCGGAGAATGGCCAGAATACAATATCAAAAAAATAACGTACTCACAAATATTGGGGATTTCGAGATATGATTCGCATATCAGAGGAATGTCCCTTAAAAATACAATCACAATAGCATTTTGGCCAAACAAAATTGGTATACGTGTTGTAGCATGCGCATACAATTTTAAATGGAAATGTCTTAACAAAAATTGTATGAAAAACTTATTTTGGATGAAAAACGCCGGCCCACATTAAAGTCTCGTATCTCCCAAACTACGTAGGTACCTACATATATTATATCTTATAAGTAATTAAATTAGGTACATGATAGGTGTTGTAACGACACTCGACGATATTGCGCGGCTGGAGAGGAACACTAAAAGACGGGGGGGGGGGGAATGTTTCACCGTTTTAGGGCCGGTTTAGGCCTTAACATTTTGTGCAGGGGAGTTGGTAAGAAGGAAGGTAGGTTTGCCTGGTAAATTGAGTCTCACGCAGCTCGGCCTTCGCCCTAACAAGTAAGCGCGCCGTCGGGCCGCGCTCCAGGCCTTTGACCCAACGCGGCGCTCGGCTTATAGCCTCCGCATTTTCTCAAAACAAATTTTTGGGCCTGCGGCCCTGAGATTTGTTTTAATAATACACTTTTCCATCGTATTGCGAAGGAGCGCTGGGCTCTGGTAGCTTGGCCTTCGGCCTTGCAAGCCAGCGCCCCTTTGGGGGACACTTCGGGCCTTCGGCCCTACGCGGAGCACAGTCTGCAGCCTTCGCAGGTTGTGGAAACGATCGTTGGGTCTGCGAATCTCCGATTCGTTTTCATGTTACACTATTTGATCACGTAGTGTGGTAGAGCTGGGCACTAGCTTCGATTGTTAAGGCAGTTAAGAAGGGCGGTTGTACCGCTTGGGCTGACTCGTCGGGCCTCCAACCCACCGGGTTCGCGTTTGAAGCACCCCGATAGTGACGCTCCAGGCCTTCGGCCCTATGTGGAGCTGGGCTTATTTAGAAGCTTGGGAGCTCAATTTTCTTGCAGCTCCTTTTTCGACCTTGCTTTAAATTTCTTCCAAGTGACACTTGGGCCATCTAAGTGAAAGTCTTCTCTCTGGACTCTGGCTCCAGTGGTCCGGGCCTCGCAAGCCAGTGGTCTCTGAGGGACGATTCAGGCCTTCCGCCCTACGGCTTTCGCAGGTTGTCGGTAATGCTCCAGCCCTCACGCAGCGTGCCCTACGGCTTCGCCCAAAATTAGCGGGATTGGAACTTCTCGGGCCCCCGGAGCGAAGCTTCAGCCCTCTGCGGAATCGGTTTTTGAAATTCTATCCAACTTTAAGGAATCTCCAGATTCACTAAAAGGTTTCAAATAAATAAAATAATTAAAAAATTACAAACCACGACTGCCGTTTTAAGCGAACTGAAAAGTAACAAATAATTCCTTCTTCAGGTTAATTCTTGTGAGCGTGTCTACATAATAGGCGTTTGTCTCATTACTTACTATATTTTGTTTCGGTTGCAGTCGGGGAACCTTTCATTACGGAAAATATAAATATATGGAGGTTCCCCGACTGCAATCGAAACAAAATATAGTAAGTAATGAGACAAGCGCCTATTATGTAGACACGCTCACAAGAATTAACCTGAAGAAGGAATTATTTGTTACTTTTCAGTTCGCTTAAAACGGCAGTCGTGTTTTTTAATTTTTTAATTATTTTATTTATTATGTCTTTATTAGAAGGTGGCTTAAGGCGAGGATTACACATGTGAGTTCTTACGTAAGTAGTAGGGACGGAACTACTAAGCAAGGATCGGACAAACGCCCGTCATTTTGAAAATATAACCCAGATACATCAAAATTACACTACATGTATTACAAGAAATACATCGAAATTCAATATCAAAAATTCTAAATCGTTTATGGTTCTCAAGTAAATAGGAGTTGCGATGTCTTGAATACATATTATTTTGTGATTGATAATGTTATTAAAAAAAATTCTTATAAAATAAAATAAAGTAACACCATAAGATAAGGAAGTCTCTGTGCGGAACAGGGTTATGTTTTCGAAATGGCGGGCGTTTGTCCGATCCTTGATACTAAGGAATGAGATAGTGATATTCACCTCTCACTCCATAGTTCAGCTCCGTCCCTATAACGTACGTAAGAACTTACAGGTGTACGGCTGGCCTAAAGAAGGATATGCCTAAAGGTCGGTTTACACCAAACGAGCGAATGATCATTATATACACCACTCTGCGAAATTAACGAATTTCGATGAATTACGTTTTGTGTAACGAACGAATTTCATAGAGTAGGTGATAGAATGAGCATTCGCTCGTTTGGTGTAAACCCACTTTCAGGTCACTTATATTTGGAGAACACAGAGACGGAAAAGATATGGTAAAAGTGACTTCGAAAAGTAATATTAAAATTTTTATCCTTATGGACACAATTTAAAGTATTTGTTATATCGTTATCGTCATGAAAAAAATCGTAGACTGACATTTTCGCAAAACCTTTGTTTTGCTACCGCAGTCTTGTATAAAATCAAAGTCTCTAATTCTAATGATTGTAACACTCGACAAGTATGTATATAGGTACTACTTACAATGGGGAAGAAGGCTCGAAGTACTCCGCCACGGAGGTTAATCAGATTCCTTCCACATCCAGTAAATCATCAAAATTTCTCACAAATCTGGTACTCTTATGTTATCACTAGTGGCACAAATCTGGCATTCTTGTGTCATCATTAGTGGCACAAATATGGCATTCTTGGTCAAGGCCAATCTGCCAAGCAGATTGACGTAATTACATGTACTGTAAAATACTTATAATTATGTTGTTAATGCCTGTGCAAAACTGAGCAAAATCTACCACATTTTAAATATGCCTTAGAAAGTTACTATAATAAAATAATAATTTCCTTTTTTCTACGAAGTTTTGTTTAAACAATTTTGTTGCAATATTGTTATTAATTATTATCAAACCGCGATGAGAAAGGGATTCGAAGGTACTGATGACACAACAGTGTATAAGTCAATCTAGGATATATTCATATTCAAATATTCATAGTTTATGTGCGGAGACTTACAGACAATAGATTAATTAAATACTCACTACATCTATAAACAACTCTTTTCTTGGTAAATGTTGTGTCATTTGTTGTGTCATTCGAATCCCCTTCTGATTCCGTTTTGATAATACTTTCACGCTAGATAGCCACCAGCTTTTTTATCGAAATAGAGCCGTCATCCAACTTTTTGAGATGTGCTCAGGTAGGCTCAGTATTGACGTGGGACAATGGAGCCACGCGCTCACGGCATAGTAAACAACATATCGGATGTAACAGCTCCGCATCCGAATTACGCTTTAATTACAGTTGTATACACGTGTGTAATGTATATCGGCACTATTTGCGCAGCCGAATTAATTTCACCGCTTTGCGGCTTTGGACGTTTGCGGGTAAAAAGGGTAAAGTAGTCGGTCATTTGCGATTAGTTAGGATCACTTTTAGGTCAGTTAATCATAATGAGTCATATATTATAGACAATTTTTTTCTGTTACTTATATATTTGGGTGGATCAACTATTTCTCCTTGTTATTCTGTCCTGCAGATACATACGATAAGCGATAAGTCACGTGACCATAATAATGTACGGAAATGGTCACGTGACTTTTCGTTCGGATCTGTCATTCTCATACATTTATTACTTATCGCTTATCATATAAGTTTGCATAATGGCATCTATCAAGCCGTGTGGTGACGGCAGTAAGAATACATTTGTCACCACCCCAACTCCTCCTGTGGGTGTCGTAAGAGTCGACTAAGGGATTGAAGTGTCACTGACCATTCTTTGATTTGATTGATGACGGGCAGCAGCGTCATCATAGTGGGCACATTACTGCGATCGCCAATCCGCTTGCCCAGCGTGGCGATTATGGGCATTTACCTCCTAATGCGTCTATAGGTATGCATAGTTAATAGGAGAGGCCTACGTCCAGCAGTGGACTATCATAGGCTGTTGATGTGATGTGATGTGAATGGCATCATGGCTAGGCCTGCTGTCACCCAGCATGCTCTACTAGCATGATTGGTGGGTTACCCGCCATGGAAAGGTCACGTGACTGTAAGGAAAATCGTAGTTTTATAAATTTTAATGCAATAACGTTGAAATATTATCGAACCGGGTGACTCACGTATTTAAGTCGATGATTGCTCGACATGTTTCGACCCACTAAGAGGGTCCTCGTCCGGAGCACCCTCGGCCAAAGCGCGACGCGTTCCGCGGGCCTGCGCCCTGCTAGAACGGGTACTGGCCGCGGGCGGTGGTCATAACCAAATCATCGAGTTAAATACGTGAGTAACCCGGTTCGATAATACCTATTTCAATATCGTTGTTTTTAAGAATGATCCAGGACATTCGTAACAAGTGACAAGAAAAAGGTAATCGACTAATTTATAAGTTTTTAAGCTAACATGGTAATTTGCATTATTAGTAAGACTTAAAACGGGATTTTTACCATGTAAATTGTAACTATAATGCACCAGATATTTCGGCAAATGCCATCTTCACGAAGTAGCTCTCGACTCATTTGCTATTCGCTCGACTATTTGTCATTCTTTGCGTTGTGCGTAGAGCAGGAATAGGAAGGAGGAAAATTGTTGGAGTCGTTTTCCTTCTAACGGTAATAAAAATAAGGTAGGTTAATGATGGTTTCATGTCAGGTGCTCCTTTTGCATGTAGGTAAGAGACCTGATGGTGTGTCTTTGGTTCCTTGGAGCTTGGGACGGATGTTGGTGTGGGATGCTACTTGCGTAGACACCCTGGCACCGTCCCATCTTCAACCAATTACGTTTAAGGCGGCCGCTGCGGCTGAAAATTACGAAATTTTAAAACGTAACAAATATAAGGGCCTCGGCAAAGAATACGATTTTGCACCGTTTGGCGTCGAAACTTTAGGTGCATGGCATGTTTCATGTTTGCTGAGATCGCGAAACGTCTGACTGACGTAACTAAAGACCGAAGTGCTGGCGACTTCCTCGCACAACACATCGAGCAGCAGCGAGGAAATGCCGCCAGCATCCTCGGTACAATGCCACAAGGGCCAATTTTAGATAGGTATAGGTTATGTGTGTAGGCCTAGTGACAACCCTAGCCTAGAAGTGAATAATCAAGATCAAGTCCGGGTAGTTCGAAAAACCCGCGCAGCTTGAAGGTGTTGATACATTCTCTCGCCAGTCTGCCTGCGACCACGGGTGTAACGTCATGGCCGAAACGTCAGGATATAATTAAACGTAAGTTTACGCGATTAAGACCCGTTTGTCTTTAAAATATGAGTGATAATCGTGAAAGTTTAAATCAATATATAGGTATAGGTTAGGTTAAGTAGATTAGTTTTAATCTATGTACATAAATCGTAGTTTTGAAGATAATTGTTTAGAAAAAAAATTATGACTTACTGTATAATATGTATGTACATATTTACACTAAATAGAATATGACAGGGACGACGATAGACGATAAAAATGGGATCATCATAATCCTGGTCAATCGATAAAAGATATCGACTACAAGGTTGATTTAGGTCTCAATTATTTATTTAATATTATTTGTGGACTATTCTATGGTCTTGGCTTCATGCTGGGCAGCAGCATCATCATAGTGGGCACACTACTGCGGTCGGCAACCCGGTTGCCCAGCGTCGCCATTATGTGTAATACTTCCTAATATGTCTACACAGTCATGAGTAAAAGGAAAGGCTTAAGTCCAGCAGAGGACTGAAATAGGCTGATTGATTATGAAGGTCTAAAATTAGCGACAGACTATCCGGCTTTTTTTTTATTAACATAGTAAAAGATGGAAAAAGTCTATCTCGCAGTGACATACGTCGCGCCAATCGTGTGCTAAGCCTACCGACACAAACTAATCCTCACTAGAATTTATGGAGTATAAAGCTGCGTTTTCGCCAGAGATGTGTGAGGACGTGTTGCCATAAAAATGACACATCGCTCGAGTCATTAATATGTGTCATTTGTATGGAAACATATCCTCGCACATCTGTGATGGAAACGCAGCCTAAAACTTGGATTCAATTAAATATATTTATTATGAAGTATTAGTCGGGTCAAAATTATTTTCGTTATCTTGTTTTACACCGCTCTGTTACGCTTCTAGTTGCTGTTTCGACTCAGTATAAAAAAAAATCCGGTGCACTTGTATTTCTTATTCAAGCTAGATTTTAATCCATACATCAGAAATTGAAAACAAAACATCATCTCATACAAAAATCACCACTGTATCAGGGTGAATATCTGAGCGTTTCAACCGCCTAATTTTGGTGGCATCATTATTGCCGAAGTTTCTAAACTTCGTCATTTGTATAAGGTACCGTGCCTCCTTCAAATGACAAAGTAGCACATTGTAACGAATATAAACTTCGGCAAAAATGATGCCACCAAAATTAGGCGGTTGAAAAGCTCATATATTGACCCGTCACGTCTTTTAGGGACACGAAATAAAACTACGAACAAATAAAACATGGAAGCCGCACGCCATATTAAATTGCCTTTCAAAAACGATCCTGAATTTTAGTTGACAAGTGTCACCCCTCTGTGATGCATGGATCACGGTAATGAATGTCAATATCAACCTATAAAAACTTAAACCGCCATTTAAAAATAGTTGTGATTGGTCCATCAAAGTTTTGATTGGCTATATTATTTTATAAACATTTGCCAAAGATGTTGCGCCGAAATGTGCGCGGTGTTAAGAAAAGGGCTATGTTCTGCCCATCTTGGCACAATTGAACAATTGCTTTTGGGGGCATGTTTGAGCTGGCGTTAGACGTTCATGTTATATCATCATATCAGTCGAAAGACGTCCACTGCTGAACATAGGCCTCTCCCAAAGATTGCCACAATGACCGGTCCTGCGCCACCCGCATCCAGCGGACTCCTGCGACCTTCACCAGGTCATCAGTCCACCTTGTGGGGGGCCTACCCACGCTACGCCTTCCGGTACGTGGCCGCCGTTGGGGCGGGAAGGTTCATGTTATATATGGTCGCAGAAATAAAACAACGAAAATAATTTTGATCCATTCCCTAAATCCGACACATGAAGTTGTTCGGGTTACCGTGGAACCAAAAATACTTGTAAAAAGTCCCAGCCCTCCAGCCGCAATCGCGTTAGCAAACAGCCAGTTAAGTAACCCTGTCAGACGGATAACTCGATCGGCCAACTTATGATTAGCAACCGCTGATCAGAAAAGTTTTCTCGTTAATGCGGCCCGTGTGGGCTTTGGGACATTTAGAAGAAACTGCAACTTTGGAGCTGCCTCATTTGGCCCGAGCTTCTGGGAAAAGGAAGGTTTTGCAGTACGGTCGTTTTCAGGGGTGGCTATAGGAAAAGATAGTTTTGTTATGTCTGCCCGTCTAGCATAGCATAGTATTGTAAAGATTTTAAACATTTACAGTCTATTTCTAGTATCTAAACCAAAATTATCCTAAAAATATCTGAATTTCAATAGAGGAATGTCTTTTCAAAATGGCTTTCAGGTCAACAAGGGTCATTTTTTCTGTTTTAATAACAAAAATAATCTCAATTGACAAAGTGGAGATAAACCCTTTTAAAAAAAACACTCCTCAATAATATTTCGAAACTCCGACGACTGAAGGGGAAAGGTTCAGCACCTGGATAACCACTAGGGTGGATCGAAAAATGATTTTTTCGATTTTGCCTAAGGCGGGGTTGTAAAAAGATAGTCTAGGGATACATAATTAAATACTTGTATGGACACTTTTCGAAATTATAAGTAGAAGTACTGCCGCAAGCCATCTGAAATATTGTCAAAAAATTAAAAATCATGTTTACAATTTTTGTGTGATAAAATATATTTTATCATAAAAATATAGTTTTTTTGACATTTTATGTACTTTTGATATCAAAAATACAAAATTAAAACAAACAAAGACTTAGTACCTAATCAATTTGAACCTTAAATTGATTCCGAAATGTAGAGTACAATTATGTAGATTATGTAGTCTTTTTTCGTATTGGATACAGACATTACACGACAAGAAGCAAGCTTATTTTTTATTCACCCTTTTTGTTTCTCTAGCCCACATAAAGCAGTACAAAATTCTGTAACTATTTTTTATGATTATTTCAGTAGCTTGAGTGTAGCAGGGCATCAAACAGAACTTTGGCAAAGGCAAGAAAGCTGAGTGTCCTGTTAGCAGTTGTCAGCCATCGTGCATTACAAATTTTCTCTGGATTTCTTACTTATCCCGATGATACCTCCTTTCACCCGAGAAGTAACTGCAGTGCCATCACATCCAACCGCTACAATTTGTTTTATATCCGAGGGGTTTACTTGTTCATAGGAATGCAAGTTAGTTGCGATAGTTTTTACGTCACATGTATCAGGTGTTATGAGGCTAATGTATTGAGAAACGGTTTGTCAGAGTAAATTAATGTGCTCTTCCGTTATAACCCTCCTTTAACCATCATCAATAACATAGTTGTGTGTATGCGTCCATAAAATACAAGTAAATAAAGGTGTGATTCACAGACAGGAATATACTCTGTGTAGCGATGTGCCTAGTATTTGCACGACCTGGACGAATCTTGTCCCGATCGATAACATTTGTTACCTATATTATTCTTATTTATGAAACCTAGTTCTTGCAAACTAACTGAAATAATGGAAGCTTAGCTACAGCGGGAAAAGCACTATAATATATGGCGGTTGAACGCTTGCAGATACAGTTAAGAAGCTGAAGACGATAATACTTCCTCAGTGTACTGTTGCCTAAGTAATCGTAAACACATAAGATACTTAAGAAAAACGTTAAAAATATACGTTAACGTGACTTACACTTACACTCACAAAAAACGATTATAAATGCAGTATAAATAATAGAATTTAAATTCTAATTAGTTTATCCTTCTCCTTGCAAACTTGCACCGTTTATAAGAATCAGGTTTCTGGGAATATGCGAGAACCAAAACTTAAAGTTTCAAAATTAGGACCAACCTACTCTATTGCTATATTTTTTTTATAATAGACAATTAGTGACACTGAAAGGAAATAACTGTGAACAAAATATGTCTGGTCAAAATCTAACATTGACGTTAAAATTAAGTCCAACTTTTGGGAGTACATAGTTGATAATTTTTTTAAATAATGCAGTAACATTTTATTTTCAATTTGTAAAGATATATTTGAATATTCAGAAAACGCTTTATAACTGGTGTATTATGTTAACAGAGCCCGTGTAAAAACGATTGTCTTGAGGTGACATTTTTGATATATGAAAATACTTTATTCGGCTTGCGGCAGTACTTAAAATTACCCAATCTTGCTCATATTCGATTTTAGCTATATTTAGCCTTCACATTAACTTTCTGGAGGCCCGCCATTTCAAAATTCGAAAAAATTTTTTTTTCCATACAAAAGCGATCCACCCTAATAACCACGTGGCTAAAATACACAAAATTCTCAAATTCTCATATTTTTTATACGCCGCCTAAAACTTGTCTTTAGGAGAACTAGTTTTCATTTTCAACTTCTGGTATGAATATGTTTCCGGATGTGTACAATCTGAATATCTTCAAGGCAAGAGTGAATAGGTATCTCATAGGTAAGCGTGCTCTACCGTAGACTGATGCATCATCACTAGCAGGTATGATTGTGGTCAAATGTCTACCTATCATCATCATCATCATCATATCAGCCGAAAGACGTCCACTGCTGAACATAGGCCTCCCCCAAAGATTGCCACAATGACCGGTCCTGTGCCACCCGCATCCAGCGGAATCCTGCGACCTTCACCAGGTCATCAGTCCACCTTGTGCGGGGCCTATCCACGCTACACCTTTCGGTACGTGGCCGCCACTCAAGAACCTTCCCGCCCCAACGGCCATCGGTTCTACGCGCAATGTGCCCTGCCCACCTACCCACTGTCACTTCAGTTTAGCGATTCGGAGAGCTATTTCTACCTATACTGAATGTAAAAATATTGGTAATCCAATGAGAAAGACGTTGTACCCTCAAACGGATCAACAAATTAGTGTTACACCCATTGTCAAACGTCAAATTCAACGTCAACGTCATAACATCAAAGTGCGCACCTTTACTAAGTCAAGGGATTTTTCATACCTAACCAACGGACGTAACTTAGTACGTAAACAGCGAATGTTATTTTGTTTTATTGTCATTTATGGTGACGTCAGAATATCCCAAACGACTTCCGGGAAATAAGTACATTATGCTTATCGAAGTTGCCAATCCCTAACGCTTAGTTGTGTATCGTAGTTTTCCCTCTCAGTCACTCTTTCATATTAGTGCGACAAAGACAGTTAGCTGCCTTGCGTTTACGATTGCCGATTAAGCGTTAGTGATTGGCAACTTGGCTAAGCATGCAGGTCTCTTAGCAAAGTTGCCATTCTGCTTTCGTATTCTATAAGCGGTAAGTAATAAATGTATGAGAATGACAGAATCGAACGAAAAGCACGATTTCCATACGTTTGTTACTTATGCAGAATGGCACTTTGGCTAGGCCTGCTGATCGCGAGAGTATATTATTCCATTTATTAAGCAATAGGACGCGTTTAAACCTTTTTTTAAAAAAGGGGAAAAAAATGTTCTATAATTTTTCCATTCCCTTACCATTTTTGCATTCATCTTGTACGCCGGCAGTGTAAAAATTCATAAATCAAAATCAAATCAAATTATTGCATATAGAAATACTGGGACTTTTTTTCTTCTTACAGGTTTAAATCAGCTTCTGATTCTGAGTACAATTCACTTGAAAAATTCTATGTAAAAAATAGGGGAGACACTTAAAATAACAGGGTCCATTGACACTGAGCTAAAACGTTGTAACTTTACTTACTTTCTTTTAAATAAACAGTTAAACATTTGTTTTTTGTTTTGATAATTTTATTACTTACGTCCGTTACGTAGTTTGATAATTATTGTAATCTATTATTTTTATTTTGACATCATTATTATTCTGGAATGTCGGTATAAAATCCATATAATAACTGACTGGTGCCTTTTAAAGTAAAAATATCAAGACTTTAGTCTATTAGTTCGCTGTCATAAAATTCAGCTTGTTGCTATTAGCTGCTTTTTCTTTTACCATTTACTCGGCATGTTGATACTTTTATCGCCCTTAATTGCACTATTTCGCTTGATTTACTATTATAACTCTATTTTATAGTCAATACTGTAATTTCAAGACCGCTAGCTCACACAAATGCAAATAGATAAATTGTAATACCACATTTTTTAGACTCGTAACTATAAAGTTACGATTCTAAAAAATATTGTAGTAAGATATACCAATAATACAATATCATAGTAGTCCAGCGATCGGAATTGGTGCAAAACATTAACTTATAAAGATGACGACATATGGGATCACTTACAACACAGAAAATAATAAATATTTCTGGCAAATATAGAAAATTTCCAAAAAAAAATTCCAAAAAACAAAATTTAGATTTACCGAAGTCATTTTTATAGTCACTTGACAAACCTATTAAACTTTTGCACCCATCGCAGTTCATTTCAGTTATAATTTGTGTGGCTGCCGAGTAAAACGTTATAATATTAACACGGCAATAAACGCCCATAAAATTTGTAGGGGGCACATTTTTAATGGATAAAAGTTTTAATTTGAAAACATAACATTCTGTGTTAAGGTGCAGCGCAGGGTGTTTTTAATTAATGTATGGAGTGATGAAATACGAGTACTCACCCGCAGCCGAGAGTACTTTTGAGTTTTTTTAGCACCTACCTAATTAAATTATACGTGTAAAAGAAAATTAAATAGAACAAAATAAAATACACACGTACAGAATTATTCGAATTCAGCATATTGACCCGTAGGCTAATTTATTTATAAGGTTTTTTATGTTTTGTATTATATTTATTGGAATTATATTTTAGTACTGAAATTATGCCATTAAGAAAATGTATTATAA
>JALPQI010021970.1:0-14610 GCA_025490895.1 Thaumatotibia leucotreta
CGTATCTCATGGATAGAAATGAACGCGAGGATAACAGAGCCGGGATGCATCCTCATCGGACGTCTCGGAAATCTCCGAAAGGTTTGTAGTTTGAAGGCCAAGCCACACCAGCTGCGTGTGCGTGGCGTGCGCGTTGTAGCGTATGTAAATATCATATTAGATAGCACACCGCTCGCTGGCGTGGCGTGAACGTGCCCGTGACGTGCAAGCAATGTGTCCTCTAGTATAACATTTCCGACGTCAAAAAGACATCTCATTGCACTCCACGAGATAGTTTACTTTGTCAGGAACGTGACGGCTATGACAGCTGCCTTAGAAATATATGGAGCGTGCAAAAATCATCTATCAATACCCACACCAAGTTATAAAATTATGAATATTATGGGCATTTTCACTTCTAGGGACACCCAATTAGCTTAACTCTCACAAAAAAGTTAACTTCGATGTCAGTTTTGTAACGACAGTTATGCATTAAATATTAACAAAAATAATGTTTTATCATTTAATCCAGAAAGAATACGCGTTTATGCAATATAAAAACATGAATAAAGTGGATCTACGTAAATATTTCATGCTTAAATGTCGTTACAAAACTGACATCGAAGTTAACTTTTTTGTGAGATTTAAGCTAATTGGGTGTCCCTAGAAGTGAAAATGCCCTTGTGTGATTCACCAATATTTTCTAATTTTTCATCACACTTGCTGCCTAAGCGCGCCATTGTTTGCGCGCGCAGCGGGAGTAATAGAAAAGTGAAATTCCCTAGGAAATAATAGAAATGTCAATACGTCATTAAAATTTAATAATGTTATTTCTTAAAACTTATTTTTTTGTCGGCAAGTGTGATGAAAAACATTGTATGCATCACGGTCGGTAAGAGGAATACTAACTCGAGTCATAAAAGCCCTCCGCCTAACGGTGTCGGGCTTCTAGCACTCTCGTTAGTAATTCCGTACTTACCTCCCTTGATGCACAATGTACTATTCTTAGATGTATGACAAGAACGGCGTAACGTACCTCTTTCATTTCGCTCACGCAGTACCTATGCGTGTGTTTGACAGCCTTTATTGATAAAATATTAGTTATGTTATTACTATATGCTTTTATAATTATAAATATTTACGGTTTGATACTTATATTATTTTCCAGATGGAGTTATTAAAATGGGGCTAATAGGTGCTGAGATTCATGGTATTTATGCATTTATTTAACTACTTAGGTGTTTGCACTGTATAATTTTCCCAATTACCTTTAACATATATACCAAACGTAAGAAGAATCTAAATAAATGTAAACAAAAATGGCTGACTTTCCATAGCATTTGATGTCTTTGACACGTATCGTGAAACACGTTCGCAGATATATTTTTACTTTAAAACTAATAAATATCAATAATTTTAACTAAAAATGTATGTGAACTCAAGGTTTAAGATTTTAGGTTCGTAATAAAACCAAGCTTGTGTTCTAAAAGTGCGTGATTATGGATTAATGCAAGTTTTTAGGTTTGTTTACATTATTTTTAGATTCTACTGACGATTGGTATATATAAGCATACAGAATCAGTAAATGGATTTTGGTTCGTTTGACAATCAAAAGTATCAAAGTATTAAAACTCACAAATAAACTGACCTAGCAACTTCTAATTTTTGCATCGTCGTAAGGTGGAAGTACTATTACCTACTCGACGCGATAAAATCAACTATTAGGGCATTTAAACGATCATAAATGTATGTGCCTTGAATGCTTCATATCCCAACTTTGAAAAAATTTGCTTATATTTAAATTATTTGCATAATTTTGAGATAGGCTGACGTTTATTTGGACTCATTGTTAATATTTTCAATGTCCCAATATGTGACATTCAAACTGGTACTGAAGTGCCATCTATTGAAACTGCCAGCAAAGCACTCGACGCTTACTCGTACAATGGAGTTGACTAAGAAAATTTGCAATTTTGAGAATTTTTGATATTGTCATCCTACAAAATAAATACTATTTAACAAAACTAACAAACTGCTCTCCCAAAACACATGACAATACTTACTTAATGTAGATTTTACATATGAGCAAAATTTATTCAAATAAATATTCTCTGTTAACATGTTGCGTACCTACTACCTAGTACTTCCACCTTATGTACTGAACTCGAACCACGTGACGAGCCTAAAGGCCCGGCCACGACATTGGTCTAAGGCGACTGGCTTAGTGGAAAACCATACGTGCGAAAGGGAGTACCCATCGATATGGGTACGCCCATATAGCGGGATGCCGATGCATCCCGCTCCAACTCATGGATTCGCTCGCCGCTGGTCGCCTTAGACCAATGTCGTGGCCGGGCCTTAAGACCAATATCGTGGCCGCGGCATAAAGGCCACATCGAATGCGTGCGCAGTATGTGCACAAGCCGTGCGCGTGTGCTTGACGGAGACACAACAGCAGACTAAACTGTATTGTATTTCATGAACTGTCATAGTAGATAACACACCATATGTACAGTCAAAGACAAAATAAGGTATACACAAAAATGTTCAAAAATATGTCCCAGTGCGCTCTAATTCTGTGTACATTAAGTTATAAGAACGTCGTAACATATTTATGAGCGGATTCTTTCGATACTTATTTTTGCACTTGACTGTATGGGGTGCTACACTTGCGTGTTACTTTCAAGCGGTAGTAGACCTGCTAACGTTTGCTAATATGCTTTCATTTTAGAAGAGGATTTTACACGTCCGCACGAAATATTTCACTCATTGAAGCCAACAGTAAACGTAACGTTTTTCTCAAGACATCACAAAACTAAACCTATAACAAAAGCGATTAAAGTTGAAACTACAAGAGCTACTATGCATACGCATTCCAGTGCTAAGTCACATGATGTCACAACGCACCCAATGTCGCCTAAATCGAGTACCATATCCTCTACTACTGGGGGTAACGATGACGGACCAGATGATGGAAAGAAGGATAAAGGTACGAAGTTAAAATAAATAAATATCTTGGGACATCTTACACAAATCGACCTAGTCCCACGGTAAGCTCAATGAAGGCTTGTGATGTGGGTACCAGGCGACGATATATATAATAGATAGATACATACATATAGATACTTAAATACATAGACAGCCATGACCAAGGAACAAATATTTGTGATAAATAAGTACACAAATAATGCCCTCGCCGGGATTCGAACCCGGAACCTTCAGCTACGTAGGCAGAGACAATACCAACTAGGCTACGGAGGCTGTCAAAAGGAGTTGACGAAA
Organism: Thaumatotibia leucotreta; assembly: GCA_025490895.1. NCBI lineage: Eukaryota > Metazoa > Arthropoda > Insecta > Lepidoptera > Tortricidae > Thaumatotibia > Thaumatotibia leucotreta. The sequence goes on from JALPQI010021970.1 coordinate 3,262, forward strand.
TTTTAAAAATGACTGACAATCTAGGTACTACTAAGGTAAAATGTATATTTTTGAGCCGGTGACGGCAATAAGAATACATTAACCACCACCCCAACTCCTCCTGCGGGTGTCGTAAGAGTCGACTAAGGGATTGAAGTGTCACTGACCATTATTTGATAAAAGATTGATGATGGGCAGCGTCATCATAGTGGTCACTTTACTGCGATCGCCAATCCGCTTGCCCAGCGTGGCGATTATGGGTATTTTCCTCCTAATGCGTTTATACGCATAGAATAGGAGAGGAGTACGTCCAGCAGTGGACTATCATAGGCTGATGATGATGATGAAAATGTATATTTACATAGAGCAAACCAGAGATGGGCAAGGCAAAGAGTAATCCTCCTTACGATTACTTTTGTAATTTAGATTACAATGTAATTTATAGAAGAAATCAGATTACTTTTTGTTACACATACATCCAGTCGCCCGCAGACCAAAACGTCGGATTAAAATATTACATATACATTATTATGTTCATTTTCGTGTCAGTATTTGTTGACGATCATTCATCATCAGCCTATGATAGTCCACTGCTGGACGTAGGCCTCTCCTAGTATAACTATGCGCAAAGACGCATTAGGAGGTAAATGCCCATAATCGCCACGCTGGGTAAGCGGATTGGCGATCGCAGTAATGTGTCCACTATGATGACGCTGCTGCTCATCATCAATCTTTTATAAAAAATAGTGGTCAGTGACACTTCAATCCCTTTAGTCGACTCTTACGACACCCGTCAACTAGGCTAAGTTAATTTAAATGATGTAATTTAATATTATGAAGTAAAATATTATATTTATTTTTAGACTTTCATAGGATAGACGCGGATATATGTCCAAACGACGACGATCAAGAAACTCCAGTTAAAGTGCCAGAAGTCTGCACCGATACCAAACGTGACATAAGCAACACGTAAGTTTTGAACGAATATATTTTTGTTATAGAAATCCTAGTGGTTGAGTGGTTTACGCGGGCTTATTAGAAAAAAGGTAGGATTTATAAAAACAAAAACGTCAATTTTTTTGAAGAAAAAAAAAATACAAACATCGTGGATACAATTCAAACCAAGGTTCCATCGGCATCGTATCGACGGAGCCAGTAGGCCCACGCGAAAATTTAAAGTATATTTTATTTTATTTTTATTAAGGTTGTAGTACCTTCGAAGCATTAATTACAGATGTCGCTAGTGATTAGATTCACAATACCATTGGAAAAATTCGCTGTGATCGACGGAAGGTAGTCTGGTGTAATTGGGAGCACGCTGAGCCGGTAACTCGGAGGAGGCGGGTTCGAATCCCGTGACAACCAGAGGCTTTCGCAGTTAATTTTTTCTATGGTAAGCACATCTGTTACGACATTGTAGTATATTTTATGTTTATATTCAGTCAAAAGAAAGCGTCATCGGATGGAGAAGGATAGATGCTCGAAATTTACGATTCTTGATGTCTGTAGGCCTTTAGTTTCTGCATCATCTACGCAATGTTTTCTCGTGCCAGAGCTACATTTTCAATCTATGTCTTATGAGCTTCTCTGAGTAATTTGCTGGACGTATGCCTCTCCTACCCATTCTGCGCCTTCCGGTACGTAGCCGCCACTCGAGAACCTTACCGCCACAACGGCCAATAGTTCTACGCGCGATGTGCCCCGCCCACTGCCACTTCAGTTTAGCGATTCGGAGAGCTATTTCGGTTACTTTGGTTCTGCTGCGGATTGTCTAAGAGAGACTCCTAGCATAGCCCTCTCCATTGCCCTTTGGGTGACTTTGAGCCTTCTATGAGGCCTATTGTAAGTGGCCACGTTTCAGTACCGTATGTCATCCATGGGTAGGCCCCCCACAAGGTGGACTGACCTGGTGAAAGTCGCAGGAGTCCGCTAGATGCGGGTGGCGTATGACCGGTCATTGTGGCAATCTTTGGGGGAGGCCTATGTTCAGCAGTGGACGTCTTTCGGCTGATATGATGATGATGACGATCCCTCTCCTATTAACAGTATTAACTATGCGCATGGACACATTTAGGAGGTATACATAATTACATAATTATGCTCATAAGCGCCACGCTTCGGAAGTGGGTTGGCGATTGCAGTTAGTGTTTACACTGTGATGATACTGATGATGCTGCCGCCCATCGTGAATCTCGCCGTGTTTTTATTGATTTCCGTTAAATTAAAGGGAAACTTATTTAGGTCAAAAATAATCAATATCTCTAAGAAACTAGTGTCTTAACTCTTACTGTTATTGAGTTATTAAAATAAGTTAAATGACTTAACAAGTATATTGCAATTTGCCTGCATTACATCCTAAATGTTACAGATGTAGTGCAAAATCCTTTCTCTTCGGCTTTTCACGGAAACATTCGGATGTTTCCGTGAAAATGTGAAATTCCATGAATTCGGATTCATATTGCTGTCACAATGAACTTCAGTAGGTATATATTGCACTGAAGCTAATTGAGACAGGGAGATTAATTCGGGAGTTTCCGTGAAAATCCGAAGAGAAAGGATTTTGCACTATATTTGTATACTTATTTTGACGTGTGCCGTCAGTCACCTAATATATTATTATTAAGGTTCTCTCACACTTGCCATTATAATTATTAAGTATGAAAACGAAAAAAAAAAATTTTTTTTTTGCAAAATTAACAAAAGCCGATACCAGGCAACTTCTATTAATGTCCCAAGTAACCTGTCCAATTTAACGAAAATGTAAAAAAAATGAAATGAAATGAAATGAAATATTATTTATTCAGGACACTAAACTAGAACACGTATCATTAATAAAACAAACAAAAAAGAAAACAAACAAAAAAACACCCTGTATAAGCGAATATTCATTGACACTTCAATCTCTTTGCCGACTCTTACGACACCCAGGGGAAGAATTAGTGGTATTCTTAATATCGTCACAATGCGGCTGTTTTATGTTCGTTTAAATTTAATTTCAGGGATTACATGAAAGTAGATTTGCATCCAGACATTATAGAAGATGGGTCCCCTGTGTGGGTGGTATATCACAAAGGTGTGAAGATAACGTCTCGTATTCGAGCAGATGCCGGCCTCGTAGTAGGATGCGAGGCCTATGCAGGCCTCGACTACTCTGGCAACGTCATCGTCAGAAATAAACATGATAATGATTTTTTGGGATTTGTATTCAGGTAAGAAAGTCGCAGAAGACAAAGTATCGATGGAAGTATACATTTTGTAATATCCAAATCACTATTAGCTCCGTCAATTTTGATTAAATAAGGAGGTAACTATCATATTGCGATACAGCGAGGAAATGCCGCCAGCATCCTCGGTACAATGCCACAAGGGCCAATCTTAGATATAGGTTAGGTTAAGTAGATTAGTTAGATTTAATCTATGTACATAAATTGTAGTTTTGAAAATAAATATATTAAAAAAAAAGGAGGTAACTATTAAGTAACGTCCATAAAGCAGCAGCAGCAGAAGTGGCTGAAAGTGCCAAGGTAGGAAAATACAGTGGGGTCGGCGCTGATTATAATTATAATTTCGTATTCAATACCCTGGGTCTATGGGGCTCTGGCGCTTTGAGTCTTTTTGAAGAAATTTCAAAGCGACTCAAAGATACCACAGGAGACCAAAAAGCTGAAGCTCGCTCAACAGACCAGCCTCGTGTTTCAGCGGGTCAGTACCATTTTGTAGCGTAAGGAGTTAAATTGATGTTTCATTTAACTAAGCGTATTATTTTCAGCTATAAAAGTAACAGCCAGTTTTATCTAGTGACATGGAAAGCAAAAGCCGACAAATACTGGATAGGGTATCCTTCCATCGTACACGCAGACGCAGGGCTGCATATCAAACTAGTGAACTCAGCGACTGGACCTGGCGCTGAATTGAGGAACGCGCTTTATAGCACAAAATCTGTCAAAGACCAGGTAATTTCCATGAATTTCTATGAAATTTGGTTGTAAGATCCAGGCACTTCTACGAGCGTTTCAACCGCTGTTATTTCCGTGGCAGGGTTACACATGATTGATAGTAGTATGAATTTTTGGATTTGGATTGATAGAAGTCAACAACTTCTACTAAGATATCCAAAAATGTATGCGATTGTCACGGGTATTGCTGCCATAGAAGTTACAGCGGTAGAAACGGTCGTAGAAGTGCCTTACAACCGAGTTTCATAAAAAGACAGAGAGACAACGATCTGATTAAAACGCTCGGAGATTTGCCCATCTTTCATCAATCATCATATAAATCAAAGCAAACAAGGTAGCTGTAAACATCAGAACACGAATCACCTGAATCACGAATCCTATGAAGTTGAATGAAACGATTGGATATAAATGACGAGACTTTGCCACGTGAGCGTACCCAGAAAGCTACTAGGCCTTTAACCTTTATTATAGGTTAGCGTCAAGCAGTTCCACACATCATTGTATGCTACACATATACCTATTTGAAGATCTGCTACTAGTAGGCATACAAAAAGGTTTAATCTTCCGTTCGCGAAAAACGATAAAATGCGGTTGTATCCGCACCTTACCACTGCTATCGCTTTGCAAAACGTGTGTACGCGACAATAAAAGTATATCCATCCGTTAAAATTATCACCATGCTTTTCCCCAGGCATACAAAACAAAAGTACGGGTAACAATCCTGAGAGACATATTTTATTAGGTGATTGTGTAACAGGCCCTAATTGAACTAGCACTCTAATTTGACCAAAAACATAGACCCACGAACATTTTTACAGGTGACTCTCCTATGGCAAGACCCTGCTAAGGAGGGCTGGAAGCATTTGATAAGCTACCACTGGCAGATCCTACATCGGCCTCATATAGGACTCATCCGTGTAAAGGTCTTCAGAGGCAAGAAACTCATCGTGGATTCTGGAAACGTCTTCGATAAAACCTTAAAAGGGGGAAGGATCGGCGTCTACGCATTTTCTCAGGAGAATATTGAATGGAATAGAATGGATTTTAAATGCAATGGTACTTAATACAGCTTCAGAGTACATAATATTTTCTTCGATTACCGCGAGGATTACTCATGAAATAAAACTATGAAAACGGATAAACTCGCGTATATTAACAGTCATCCGCAGACCACGAAACCTGTAAAGTGTTCGAAACGTCGGAATGAAGTTAAAATTAGTTAATATACGCGAGTTTATCCGTTTTCATAGTTTTATTTCACAGCTTCAGAGGTTAAATTTATAAGCTGCCCCAATACAAAACTCATTTCCCGCATCGTCGTTAGGTTTAAATGTTTAAGTATAAATATGTGCATTTACAAGTTTTACATCCGAGAGAGGCTATCCAAGATGGGAGAATGTAACATAGAATAATTTGATTTGTTTAACAGTTAAAAGTATTTATAAAGAACTAGCGATCCACCTCGGAAAGAGGAAAATTGTCCTCAGATTCCTCCTCATCTAGGCTATTTAAAGAAACCCTATCAAAATCCTTTAAAATCTTAAGCTTTGAGTTCAAGTACTTTTATTGATATTTATTGGTATCAACGTAAAAATATTTCGAACGAATAATGATTATGTAGGTATGTATTAAATACGAGTAATGATATGAAACCGATTGGTCGGATGTCTTGATTGGTTTTTAAGTATGATGTCCTTGTTACAGACAAAATTCCTTCAAATCTGATGTCAGAGCTGCCTTCAGAGCTACAAAAGATATCAGTTGCGGACGACGTCAATACGTGGTCGAACAAAAGTTGGCAAGAAAATAACTGATACAAATGATCTTCTTGGGAGTACTGAAGCACTTCATTTTACAGAATTTCGTGAACTTTACAAATATAGCTTATATGATCTTTGCAATTCTTTTATTTATTCGTAGATTAACATTTCCACGGTCTGTTTTACAATTCCCGGATAAATACATTTATCCGTTAGATAGATAAAAAAATATATAGGCACAGAAAAGAAAAAGCCAGCTGACATTCATCTGACAAATATATTATATTCAGGGGTGGTGAAAAAATTATATCTTGGGACATTTGGTTCCGCGATATTGATTATTTATATTATTGTGATAGGTAGGTACTCATACGGTCTGAAAAAAATGGCCGTTAGATTGATTTGAGCAGGTAAAATTTCAGAGAGTTTGAAAAAACATCCATGATAAAAATACCCCATATATTATAAATAAGTATACACATTAAATTATAAAAGATTGATGATGGGCAGCAGCGTCATCATAGTGGACACATTACTGCGATCGCCAATCCGATTGCCCAGCGTGGCGATTATGGGCATTGACCTCCTAATGCGTTTATACGCATAGTTAATAGGAGAAACCTACGTCCAGCAGTGGACTATCATAGGCTGATGATGATGATGATGACATAATTTTCATCGTGACTTTTTATTTTTATATCCACGGAATTATCTGAAGATAAAGTTAAATGTTGTCAGCTAGGGGCGGCACTCGCACCAGTAACTCGTCTTCTCGTTTGGTGTTCTTTCCGATTTCGATATTTTTTCTTTAAACAATTCTTCTTGTAGGTGTTTTTTTTTTTAGGCTCCAATTGAGTGAACCCTAAATAGGTAATTATAAATTAGTTGGTACTTCATTCAACGACAACTAAGCACCAAGTAATTGTTGATAATCAATTTGAACACTTTTTTGTAACTCGCTTTATGGTTGGTGCCTAGCCTAATTGAGGAAACTGAAGTGCTACAACGAGATGCGTCGTTTCTTCTTAATTCAACTCTTATTTTATTGTACCCTGGTTCACTTCAGCAATGGTAATTCTACACTAGTTATTGTTTTTTTTTGTAATTTTTTAACTAGGCCAAATAAACTACTTGTTATATTTTTTCGGAAATGGTTAACCAAACTTGGCAAAGTTGGAGTAGATGAGTTATCTCTCCTGTCTTGTTTTGGGTGATAATAGTAGTATAATAAATTATGGAGCAAATGCAAAGTATATGATTTGTTCATACGTTTGTGTTTCAGTAGAAAGCAGAGGAAAACTATTTCGCATAATACCTATCTGTATGGCGGACAGGACAAGCGAGATTAAATAATATAATATGTTCTTGCCCATCATGCCCAAATTGTTTGCCATTTTATATTTTATTAGTTAAAATTTAATTTGTATAATTTTTTTCAGCATGCAGCAAAGGTATTCCTATTAAACTCAAGTATATTTTTACGCTTATCCAGAAGTTTTTAATATGTAGCTAATTATGTACCTATATGATATCTCGCACGTTAAACTGGCCCTTCTGATTTTGGTTGGATTCATTGTTGAAAATATTAAAATGATTAAGATAAGAATACTCTCGGATTAGTTGTAGCGTAGATACTTAGTATCCATTATTTTTAGCTGAAATTCTAATATAATAAATAGGTACAATAAAAGTATAGCATATGGTATGTAACTAGGGTGTATCATAAATTAATAGTTAATATAATTTCTAATTTGGCATTTATTTACCCAGAATACAAACCTCAGGTCGACGAAGCTCTGATGACTGTCAAACAACTGGAAGACACTGTTGCAGACCTTATGAAGATAATACCGAATCAAATTCAAATAAATGGAAGACTGGAAAACTGTCTTCAACGCCCTAAAAAATTGATACAGAAACTGCAATTAGGCATGTGCCCAACAGAGGAGAAGACGCTTAAAGGGAAACTGAAAGGTGATGCTAGACCATGGACGGTACATCCATTTTGAATAATTTATTGTCCAGTGAAGTACTTTTAAACAATTCTGGTTTTTGATGAAGTATGCCGAAAATATATAGTATATAACAAAAGGTTGTTTTAATTCCTCCTAGTTACTATAAAGTTGCATAAACCATTGATCCTGCCTCTGTTTTGTATGGTCCTTCTTCGATAAATAAATACAGACTGTAACGGTGCGGCATAAATAATAGTATATGGGTGCGGTCATGGTATAATTATTTCCGGGATTACGGTACAGTGCAAGAGTAGGTAAAAATTATTCAGAGTTCAGAGAGAGAGAGAGTTCATCATTAATTGTTAGGATTTATCGATATGTCCTACCAATGATATACATAAATAATAAAACCGGCCAAGAACATGTCGGGCCATGCTCAGTGTAGGGTTCCGTATTCAAAAACGGCTGGGCTGATTATATTCGAAATAGTTTTATTTTAAAGTATTCTTATAAGCCCGCTATTCATGATTTTTTCATATTTTTTGGACCTACGGATCAAAAGTTAGAGGGTGGGGGGGCACAATTTTTTTTCTTCTGGTGCGATTGCCTCCCAAAATGTTAACATTGGAAACAAAACTTTTTTTTGAGATCCTTATTCTTTTTACCTATACCTATACCTATTCAATGATACCCCACACTATAGCATTACAGCAAATAAAAATATCATCCCTACTTCACCAGTTGGGGAGTTACCCGAAAAAAAAAATGTTTTCTACTTTTTATTGTACCACTTTTTTGGCGTAATTTATATGTACCTGTACCAAATTCCAGACAGACAGGCCATTTTAGCTACGGAACCCTAAAAAAACAGCTATTGATTTACGAACATTTCAGGTTTTTTGGGTTGGCATCAACTTTTTTCCATAAGAGCTAGGTCTCAAAACCAGATTTGCATAAAACCCTAAAGGTGATTCAGAATGAAATGGTAGAATAGAATCGAAATAGAAGTTTTATTATGGTGTAAGGAGGTTGTACTTAAAAACGTAACCAAATTCAGTAAAAAATAAAGAAAACCTCGAACTCGGTGACAAAATTATGTGGCTAAATATAGCACGTATTAGGTATAGGTAGAGTTTGCTGAACATGATGAAAAACAGGAGAGGAAAAAAGCTTGGTCACTTTATAAGATACGACACCTTTATAAAGAACATCATAGAAGGCAGGATTGACGAGGGATACTGAGGATAAGTTATATTATAAAACAGATAAAAGAGAAGGTAGATGTTATGTCGGATAGGCAAGGTAAAGAAGTGCCGAAGTGCCGATGGACCTAGATGGAGAAAGCTACACAATTAATCATAAAAATGGGTTCTTACTTATGTCGTACCTATACATAGTGTATGTATAATTTTTAAACAACTCTAGCTCATACCTATACGGGCTTTTCAAATTATCTTAGCAATGGTTTTAGTAAAATTTTATCGACAGAGAAGGTGGTAGCGAAATTCCTAATTTACTTTTACTTTCGGAACGGTTAGAGTAAATTAACAACGATTTTAATCATGTTTTGACCAAATCTTAATTAAAAGCAAATATTTAACATTTAACTTAATTATTGACGCTTTTCAGAATTTTCGCGGTGGTAACGAAATCTGTTGTTTAAGGAAAATCAATTATTTTCTATTTTACAAGATTTGAAGTTCAGGCAGCACAATCGCTGCATCTAAAATGCATTGTTTTTCAATAATTATAATTAAACTATTGTTTGCTGTGATTTTTCATTATGGAGATGGTAATTCGTGTTTTTCTTCATATTATTTGAAAATGATAAAATCACAGTTTTTAACAAATAAATTTTTACGATACCACGGACTAACAGGTTAACCACTCTCATTAACATAAAAGCTTTAATTATTTCATGTTTATCGGTTTCAGCATGTAACAGAGGTAAATATCAAACCCAATCCTAAAGTGCACGTGAAAATGAAATAATAAATCAATCTAATAATTGGTAGGTAATTACTATACACGTAGTTTCACAGGTATGCGGTGATTTAATGCTACCTAAACTAGTTTATCCCCGTCTCTTAAAATCTCGAGAACTGAAATACATACTTAACATTCCAACTTGGCAGTTCTTAGTATCATTCGATATTATTGTACGATATTTTTTGACAATCATAATTTAAATTCATGTAGATTAGTGTATCATAATTTATATTGTAATTTATTTTGTGAGATAAATAAATCAAATCAAATCAAATCAATCCTTTACTTTTAAATTTTAGTGCCTTTAACTACTGACAGGTTCATTCGTCAAACTAGAGTTTGTTCGGAAAGTAAAGGCACGTGATGCTACGTCTGCTTGCTTGCCAAACGTCGGCAAGCCAGCGGGACGTAGCGATACGCAGAGCAAGATCTCATGACATCGTGCTTTTTGTAGCCTCAACTCCAACGCAAGCATGTACGTTGGGTATGAGATGTATGGGCAATATTTTTCAAAGTTGTCCCCCACTTTTTGTAATAATATATTATAGGTACTTTTTATATGATTTCTACTCAGAATCGTGAGCTCTTTTGATCCTATTAGGAGAAAAAAAAGGTCCCAAAATGTACATACCTACATTTTTAAGCTTTCCATTCTGTTACCGCCATGCAAAATGTATGAAAAACGGTAACGAAAAGGAAAAAAAACCTTTTGACAAAATTTTTCTCTTAACAAGATCGAAAAAGCTGGCGTTTCGGAGCGGAAATCATATTTAAAAGTTCAAAATCAAAAAAAAAGTGGATAAAATTGCCTATATGAGTATGCTTTGGTGCCAGATGTCGGCGGAAAGTTTTTATACAGACTCTTACACACTTACTTCAGTGGCTCATAGACGTAACGAGGTTCTTGGCCTCTGACACTAGAGGACACTACTACGCTCTACCCTGCGCTACATAGCGCCAGTTGGGTACTCCGAGGGCGGTGAGGTCTTCAGACCTGCCATCTGGCGAAAGATTTCGTCAGTCTGGCGGTATCTGGCGTGTCCAGTTGGGCATTGCCCACCCGGAAGATATGCCCTTCCTACAGCACGATCTTCTCTCTACCTCCACAGATGTCCAAGCTGTCTTCCTTTAACACGTTCGACGCCGGTGACATAGATCTGTCATCAACAAAATCTGAGTCCTGTACAAGGGTCACATATAGCATAGACATACAAAAGTTTTCGATACAAGTGCTATGTGCACTTAGTGAAACACTACTGGAGGCGAACGTGTTAAGGAGTCTTGGGGCCTTGGGGCATTAAGTTTATATCATAATTTATATTCCAGCTGACCTAGAGATGGGTTTCGAGGAGGTACGTTTAGCCTTCATAGACATAAACGCAGATGTTTCTGCACTGGTCAAGACGATGGCCTACCATACAGCTACGGAAGCCAAAGTGGAGGATTGCATGCGCAAATTGAGCCAAAGACGAATGAAACTGAACAATATAATTGAAAGGAAGTGTAAACCAATGAAACTCGGTTTGCAAAGAAAAAGGCCAAGGAATTCAGGACTTTAAATACGCGTGAGATATACGCCAGATAACTTTCCGCACATGCATCAATGAAAGTCGAACCAGGTTCAATCAATAAAATATTATTATAAATCGTCATATTGTTTTCTTTTCTATAATTTACTGAAGCGTATAATAAAATAAGATAAGTATATTT